>JBAMBM010000431.1:0-221280 GCA_037043425.1 Hirtodrosophila duncani | reverse complement strand
TATAGTGGTTCGATCTCAACGATTTTGATATATGAGCTAATAGCAAAAGAAGTACAAACTTGCAATTTCAGCTGTATTCGATAACGATGATTTGTAAAAGTCCTACGGTTCCTTTTCACCACAATAGCTTATTCAATCTACAATAGCCCATTGAGCCAGAAATGAGCCTTATCACTGACACACGCCAACTAATAGAAAAAGAGAGAAAAGTCTCAACTTAATGCCAACCAACGAAATTTACAATATATTTTTAATCGAGACTTTGTACAATTTGGAACATTCTAACGTGACATCAACTGAGTACATTTTGAATACCAGGAATCTGGCTATAACTTGATCAATGCAATGGTAAATAAATAAGTGTAGATAGTATACTCATACTCAAATATACAGTTGTCTCAATTGCGAGCAAATGGTCCCACTGTACCAGGGGCCAGGCCAGGGGCTGTGCTTTCCTTGGTGGCTTCCATTCGATTCTCCTCGGGCCTAGAAAGTCAAATGAATTACAAGTAGAGAAGTTGCTTCTCTGATCTTTCCTCTGCTTGAGGCAACTGAAAACTTGGTGACGACGTTGGTTGGTTTGAACTTCATTAGGATCCGGCGCATCTATAGGCTGACCCGGACACTGGAACAGAAGAACGTTAAATTGGCAAAAGGTGCAGCTCTATAAAGGTACTCACCTAGCATCTGGCTGCTGGATACCGAATTACTTGAGGGTGGCATTCTGTTTTTGGCGCTCCCGCTCCTTCCTGTTGAGGCGAGCGTTAAGCCAAAAGTCTTCCATAGTGCGCTGACCACGGTTTAGCTGAATAGCGGCTTTGACCAGATGCTTAATCTGCTTTTGCTCCTCTTGCCTCTCGCGAATGTATTCAACATCCACGGGTTCTTTTGACTGCTTGTGTGGCTTCTCCATTTTAGACGTCCTCTTCACTGATTCACCATTGGTATGGGTCAAGTTTTTATCTTCTCCGCCAGATAGGCGACATTGGGGCTCAGTTAAAGATGGCCGCTTTCGTGCAGCCAGATGGAACACCGCATAGTTGCGTTGATGGGTTGGCTGCTTGTGTGGTTTGTCTATGTTAGAGGTCCTCTTCACTGATTCACCATTAGTGCCTATCTTCGAATGCCTATCTTCCCCGCCAGGTACGCGACATTGGGGATCAGTCAGAGATTGCCGCAATCGTCCAGCCAGGTGGGGCACCGCATAGTTGCGTTGATGGGTTGGCTGCTTGTGTGGCTTCTCCATTTTAGACGTCCTCTTCATTGATTCACCATTGGTATGTTTCAAGTGTTGATCATCTCCGCCAGGCACGCGACATTGGGGATCAGTCAGAGATTGCCGCTTTCGTGCAGCCAGATGGGGCACCGCATAGTTGCGTCGATGGGTTGGCGACCAGCGTACTGCCTTGTGGCCCTCATTTAATAGCCGGGCCGCCTTCTGGGCCTGCTTCTTGCGCTGCTCTCGGCGAAGATGGCGTTCGGCCTCCTCTTTGGACACGGGCTCAAAGTAAAGATGTATGTTATCCTTGATATGCTTAATGGCCTCCTCCTCCTGGTTGAATTCCTTTGGAGGATTCTTGGTGGCCCAGAAGACATTTTTGATGCGCTCCAAAAAGCCCCATGCTGTCTGGGACTTCTTTTTTTTCGACCGCGACCGCTCTAACTTCTCCAGCTCTGCCTCCTCGGACGCAAGCACTCTGGACACCCGCTTTAGTTCAGCCAGCTGTTTCCAGGTGATGAGCGGGGGTTCGGCTTTCTTGGCTCTCGACCATGTCTGACGCCGGGGCTGACGGTGGCTATGCCGCTGCTGCTCATCATACTGACGTAGATACAACTTTATAAAAAGGATCGCCAGTTTCAGTGTGTGCCCAGAGTGGCCATTCATGAGCTGCTTGACATTCAACGCATTCGGAATATTCAGACTCCTAAGTCCAGTGCGCAACAGCTCAAAATTTGACTCCCAGTTGACCTCCGTTAGTTTATGGCCACGGCCATCATCGACGCACAGCAAGTTCAGTCGCATGCTGCTGGGGTGCAAGATGTTAAGCAGTTGACACCAGGCGACGCCATCGTGCAGCTCGTACATGTCATTGTACGAGCTCTTCAGTATGCCATTCAACCAATTCAGCACGATTTTGGTTTCCGAGTAATAATTTTTATAGTTGGTGTTTTCCATTTCCTTGTGTGTCGTCTGGATTTTCGGGTATCTGTGAATACGGGAGGGTTTCAAAATTGTTAACTTTCGATGTTTGAAGATATAAGAGAAGTATGATACTAAGGCACTTCACAGAAGTTGGCATTTTATGTAAACAAACAACAATTGGATTGCTCCGTTCACCTGGCCTGCGTAGTTATATCTATGTATCGGAGAAGACATCGGCATCGGTAGAATCGATGATTGCAAACGTCTTTTTCCAACAATTTCTATTACAGCTTCCGACTTTGCACGTACAAACGTTCCTCGCAACTGACATTTGTGTGTGTGTGCGTGTGTAAACGAAGTCGACATCTTGTTGTTTTTGTTGCACAACTGTACTTCGCTTAGAAAGCGGCAGATAGACAGACTGAGAGAGAGAGAGAGAAATAGAGAGAGAGGTTGTGCTCTGCAATTTGAGTTCCTTGCCTTTCTAGCCCTGACTCCGCCGCATGCTTGCTCCTCTATTCGTTTGATAAAACCACAATGCAGAACCATCTCACAAACTGGTTAACTTTTAATAACATTCATATCATCGCACATATCGTCCGTTAGATTTTGCAGGCGCTTACACACATGCATGTACACACATGCATACCCGACGAGCCACGACCGCACTGTCGTTGGCCGTCGTCAGACGGAAGCAGAATGTAAACAAAAACAGAAAAAATGGTGGATAGAAACTCACGCAAGAGAACTAAAAGTGATCAATTATCGATAGTGGTTTCGATAGGTTGTCACCCTGTGCTCTATGGATAAATTGCTGACTATTGTCAAATTGTTTTGAAAGCATCACCTGAGGTTTCCAAAAGATTCAAGAAATGGAGGAGCAGGCCAACGGCATCGAAGCCAATGCCAACTCGAACGATGACGCTATTGCTGCCGCTACGGCCGAGGAGGAGGCCATAGGAAACGTAATTGATCTCACGCGTTATACCAGTCCACCTCCGCTGCCAAGGACGGCTGCACGTAATCGTGACCCGGTGGCTCTGATAGATTTGACCGGCGAGGACGAGGTACCGGCAAATCGCTACGAAAGGAACGAACCCAAACCGCTCAGCTGCCCCATCTGCTTGGAGACGTTAAATGAGCCAACTTCCACAGGATGCGGGCACGTGTTCTGCAAGGCGTGCATCAGGAGCGCCTTACATGAGTCAAAATACTGCCCGTTATGCAAGAAGGCGGTGCTGTGGCTAGTGCGCTTATATTTTTGAAAAATTATGAAAATGTACAAAAAGTCATGAATAAACATTATTTCGTGTTTGGTGGAAGGCATTTCTTGCTGCTGAAATATCGTGTGGCCGCCTATCGCTATCGCAGAGGATTTGCGTGTGCTTGTATATCCAAGTACAGGCACAGGTATGTATTTATGTGTGTTGTATTCCAGAGGCTTTATAAGTAATATTGCGTTGCGATATTTATAATTTATTGGCTTTGAACAAAAACCTCAGCCTGTGAGGAGAAGTTTCTCAGTTTGAGCTCTTGCTAATAAGGTTCAATATTTGGTTCTTGCTTGATTCAACGAAATTGATTTCAATAATTTTGAGCAGGCTCACAAGGCACCCTGATGCACTGACACGAAGTGGAAATTGAATGGTTTCCCCAGCACATCACTCGCATTCGAGCCGTCCCAGAGATGCATCGCTGTATTGTCTTCTCTAACGATGGGATGCATTCCCGCGCATACGCTTTGAGCTTTGTAAAGGATACCTAATATGGCGCCTTATGCATTTTTAGGAGCTGACAGTTGTGCCCTTAGGTGGGATGTGCTATGTGTTGCTACTGGTGTAAATAAGACCTATATATCAATGGCATATATATTAACCAGGTGATATACAAGTAAGAACGCTATACTCAATATTTCGACTATTTTTTTGGGTGGGGTTCTCTTATACAAAATGTATTCTTAAGTTTTTGTCTACAATTATTATCCGATCTTAATGAAATTTGGCAAATCGGTAGACTATGTGCTAGTACATTTACAAACCAACTAACTTTTCAGTCTAAAAATTTCATTTAGATGAATTCCACGGCAAGTTCTAAGCTTAGGAAGAAAACGGGAACCCAAAATACGACTGGAATTAAATAATTTGTTTTTATTTTCCACTTCACATACATACTTAACTCCAATGCAGAATTTTCTGTAATACGTTTGATTTTATATATTTTTTTTATGGCCAGATGGCAGCCTCGTTGTTAACCGAATCGTTACTCCTTTATGCAGTAGCTGTTTTAAGAACTTGCTTCATGCTCCAATTAACACCTCGAAAGCCATATCGATAAGCTTTTTTAACTAGGCAACTGCTTAAGAGATGAATAATCCATATTTTGAAAAATGGTGAACTTTCTCACAAACTCAGGAAGAGTTGGATTTGCCAAATCGTATACAAAATTTGGCTGAGTGATGTGGAGGTTGCTATAATGCATAAACACCAAATTTGATTCAATCTAGATATGTCGGATATAAGATATAGTCGTTCGATCAAATTTGGTCAGCAGATGAGGGGTCTACTATAAGGAATACAAACATAAGACTATATAAAGATAAATATCGGGTCTTTTTTATCCGAATAATTGAAGTGGTCTTTTGAAATTTGGAGCTTTCAATCTAAGATTTCCTTTCTTAATATATCAGCTCAAGCTCCAACGAATCAGTTTTAAGCTTATGACCAATTCATGTATCAATTCAATGTGGCTTATATGAGATACGCAAGAACTTCGAGTATATAACTCTATGAGAATATTAAAGAGAATAATGTAATTGATATAAAGTTATTATTCTTTACGAACAAGTAAGTTTTTGTGGATGTAAGAATTACTTGTCGATTCTATTATCTTATAGGCAGAAATGAGCCTAATCACTGAACAGAATATTACTTGACAAAAGTGATTGAAGATAAAGTTGCCAGAATGCGTGAAATTCCAGCTAGCAACAGGATCTATGTGCTTGAAATTCTATTTAAATACTAAGGATTTAAAAGTATCTTTATAATTACACTCTTTATACTCTTTATTACACTCTTTGGGTTGGTGTGCCTATTGAGACGGGCGATGTGGGATTTGCTGAGCCTGGCGATCTCCTCATGTACCCATGGGACGCCAAGCTCTTGATGGATTTCGGCGTTTGATGTTAGTAAATTGGCGTTCGACAAGACCCTTAGAGCTTTATTTTGGAACCTTTGTATCACGCTGAGGTTCGACTGGCTAGCAGTACGCCATATGGGGATCCCATAGGTCCACATGGGTTTCAATAGCGCCTTGTAAATGACCAGTTTCACCCTTAGCCTGAGTTTTGACAATATGTATTCTTGGTCAACCTAGCCCATCGACTAGCGATATAGCCATGTCAGTCTGTTTGTATGCAAAGTAGTCTCTCCTGATAATCCGGTGGGTCAGAAAGAGAGAGCGCAAGAGAGTTACAGAGACGCAAGTCTTCGTCGCCTGTCTCACAAACAGATATTAATGCGTATGTGTTGCGTTGCGTGATTGAAATAAATAAAAAAGAAGATGCTTCGCTGCCTTTTGCTATTGCTGAAGGAATTACATTTGGAAGTCTACACATCCGTTGATGAAATGTTATAGGATATTGGATATTTTATCTACCATTAGGCAAATTTAAGGTGAATTTGCTGTTCTGTTCTGTTCCCAAGTGTTTGCGGTCGTGCCGTAATATATATCTTCTTTGCCAGAAGAGCCATATCGCTTTCGCTTTCCAAGTTGTCCGACTTTATAGCTTCATTTATTTTAATGTTGAACTCTCAATACATTTCATGGGCTCCCACCTAACCGATCGATTCGGAATGAACTTGTTAGTAGACCAAATTGATCCTTATATGACCGATTAGTAGTCCACGCTTAGTAGTCTTGCGAACTCTCAGTTGACGCTTATTAAGACCAATATCGAATTTTATCCTAGTTTCAACAGAATATTCCCTCCTCACATGGCAAAGACATCTCCCCCTTAAAGGCTTTCTGGAATGGCAAATTGATTGCCTTATTGCCTTTCGTTCAGTGAAATTGTTATATTTATTTATTTATTTGAAATGTTTGATTTCGCATGTCAACTATTTATTAGTTATATACTTAGATTCCTAAATGGATATGGACAGGGTGTGTAGTGGTCATAATTGGATTTCGGGTTATAAGTTTCCTAAAGAGCTGAGGCAACTATAAAGAATTTCTAAACGACTCGACTCTTGGAGGGGTTCCAAGGGTTCATAAAATAAATAATTACAAATTATATAAAAAAAAAACAAAAAACAAAAAACAACAAAATAATAACAAATAATTTTGCATTAAATAAACTATTTAGATTAGAAGGAGCCTATATCTTGGGTGGTGGTCGCAGAGCTAAATTGGCCTCTATATCCTTGATGAGCTTCGTACCGCTAACACCACCAACACCACCGACACCGCCACCGCCACCGCCAGTAGAGACTCCAGGGCCGCGCTTCTTCTTGCCAAGAGCTACACTGCCCGTGGCCGCTGGAGCATTGCCGCCTCGCTTGCCACGCTTGCCGGCATTGGAGGACACACCGCCAGAGCCTCCAGGTGCAGCGCCGCGCAACAGCTTGTAGGTGTGCTGATAACCATAGCCCTCCGGATTGTTGTTGAACTTGGGACTGTAGCTGTCATATTCGAGGCTGCTGGCTGCAATGTTGGATTTGTAGCCACCACCTACACCACCACCGCTGGGTTTGCCATGGGGCAGTCGCAGCGGCTGGTGTTCCCAGTTCTCGCGCTCTTCCTCGTATTTGCTGCCCAGATTCAGTGGCTCCTTCTTGATCACATACTGATATGGATTAATCAAAGGATAGCCATCGTCATTGATGGCTTCATTGGCCTGACTGCTGGACGACTGCTTCTCCGACTCCGGCTGCGGCTCGGCAAAGTAGCTCGTGTATCCCTTATAGTCCGGATGCAGATCATTGGAGGCTTTTAGCTTGTGGCGATACTCCTGAGCTGCCTGGGCATGCACGTCGCCCAGATGAGCATGGGCTCTAAGCTTTTCCGGTTTGTATGGCAGCGAGTTGATGTCATGATAGATGTCCGAGTTGAAGTAGAGCTTGTTGGGCTTATTGGCACCACGCTGCTGGTGGTGATCCACGTCCACATCCCGATCCGACTGAGTCACCACATGCGAGAGATCGAAGTCTTCAATGTTCTTGAGCGCAGCGCCATGATCAAAGTGCTCCGTGGTGGCCTTGAGGGGCAGCGTGTAAGGCTTGGACACGGTCTTCACGGTGGCCGTCTGGAGCGGTGCGCGCGTCTTGATTTTGTAGATGAACTCCACATTTGGCGACAGCTCATCCACGGCCAAGGGCAGCTCTGGCGCCTGATAGGCCGTCTCCGTTTCGGACTGATAGTGCTGCGTTTTGGTCAACTCATTGGCATGGGAGCTAAGCTTGCCCAGCTGGTGGTGCTGTTGGTGTTGGTGCTGGTGATGATGATGTTGATGCTGATGCTGCGGCTGATGGCCATGATGGTATTGCTGGCGACTATGCATTTGAAAGTGGGCCTGACCTGACGCCCCTTCGGTTGAAGATGATGGACTGCTGTACTTGGGACGCACAGTGCTGCTGCCGTAGCGTTTCTCCTCCGTGGATATGGAGGAGGAGGCCGCCGCTATTCCCCCTGAGCCATGTGGCTTGTAGTAGTTCTTGATGAGCGGCGGCGGTGAGGTGGACCGCAACGGGGATAGCTGCGACAACGACTGCTCCTGCGGTGCACTGATTATCTTGCCTTCCGCTTCCAGTTCCTTCATGTACTTGAACACCGAGTGCTCGATATGCCGCATTATCTCAGACTTCGGTATCTCCGTGGTGGCCGAGACGCGCACTTTCTCCTCGGCCTGTTCTTCAAGGTTACGGTAGACGTGTGGTGGCGTATACGTTTCATAGTTAAAAAATTTAGTGCGAAAATTACGTGCAATCTCTCCATCACCAGTTCCGACACCGGTTGACATTATGTCTACCTGGGAAGAGAGCGGCGATTGCCTTGCCTGATCATATTCCTGAGGTTCGTAAATCTCGTAGCTGCGAGTCACGGGCTCCTTTTCGTAGACAGGGGCTGGAGCTGGGGCTGCCGATGATGAAGCCTCATGCGATTGCTGTTCGGCTAGGATAAGAGCCTGCTGGTGGGCAATTTGCATTTCCAGCTGCGCCTGAGCCAGACGCTCACGTTCGAGGTGTTCCCGCAGCTGCTGCTGCTGCTGTTGCACTTGGTTCGAGGGTTTCAGATCGGAACGCTCTGTAGAATGTGGCTGATTTTGCTGCTGCTGCTGCTGCTGCTGTTGCTGTTGCTGATGATGATGATGCTGTAGCTCTGAAGGGTGTGTGCCATATGCTAACCTCATGGCATTCACCACATACTCAGCTGCAGTGCGTGAATCCTCCAAAGAGCCAGTATCTTCGTTGACTTTCACCTTGGCTTCGGCACCAACTTTGAAATTGTGAACCAAGCCGGCTGCTGTGGTTGTTGAGCCCAACTTGATTTGACCCTCATGATCGGGGCGTATCAGATTCTGCTCCAGCTGTCCATAAGTATAGTCTGAGAAAGTGATAGAAGTGTGGAAGAGTGAGTGACGAAAGAAATTACACTTGACTAACTTTTAGGACATGTTTCAAATTATATCTAAGAGTTATGTTTGTTCGTTACTAAAAAGTTTACCAAATATGTTTGGGCATTTAAGGTTATAAATTTTTCTATGCGTCATTTTCCACACTCGAATTTCTCATTTAAAAATTTATGTTTTTCTTTGAGTGTACTAACCTTTAGTGGGCTGCTGCTGCTGATCTTTGGTTCTCATATGTAGGTTAGCGCCACGCCTTTGCTGCTGCTTTTGATGTTGATGGTGATGATGCTGTCCATCCGAGCGACTCGCTGCCAGAGCCAATTGATCGGGCACGGCGGATTTCTCGCTGGACTCCTCCACAGATACAGATGTCTTGCCATTGGAACGGCGTGTTTGAACTTGCGTTAGTCCAGCGGCCAGCGACATCAGCAGGGAGAGCTGCAAATTGACAGGTGGGCGAGAGCCCAATAGATGGATATTAAGTTGTAATTGTGATCATTTGACAATGTCCGACCCATGTGCCTTGAGGTGGGGTTCGGTTGAATGCAAAGCACTTTTAGTCTTGTGTTTTTTTTTTGTTGCCATTTTCCACCGTTTTGTTTGTGTTAGTTTTGCCTTTGTTTTATATATACAATTTCGTTATTTTGTAATTAAACTAATTAAATATAACCAATTCACTTTCGCTTTCTGCCTGGCGGGGGAGCGGCTGGCAGGAGATGCCAGGGGATGGCAGGGGTGCTCGTTTTTAAGCTGCCTGCCAGCTTTTAGCTCAATTTCTTATGATTGACTTGGCAGCCGGCTGGCTGCGTCCGCTCCAATCCAATCCGCTCCAAGTTCATTGGCTTTTGGAAAACATCAGCATGAAATATTTGTGGCACGCAACTAAGTTTGGAAATTTTGTTTTTCTGCTTTTATTTTTTGTTTTGTATGGATTTGTTTTCCAAGTGCCTGGTGGGGTTGGATTGCAGGCAAATTGGTTGTTGATTGCATGGCTAAAGTTGGTACAGGAGTTGACTGATTGGGTTTCAGCAGCAGGAAATGCGGGAGAGTTTGTGTTGAATGGCGTGATGCCAATAAAACCCACAGTTGTTCCGAATTCCAATGTCATTGATATTGATACTTTCCATACAAGCTAATCGAACAAAATTAAGGCTGCTTGGAAATTTAACTATTAATGTTTTAGTGAAAATTTCCTCTATGAGGAGCGTCTTTTAACCAAGAACTAAACTAAACTAAACTTAAATGAATATTTATAAAAATTAGATCTGAAATAGCAAAGTTTGTTAAAAATAGTTCTCAATAGTAGCCCATTTTTGTAATATCTATCAGTTGTTTGTATTTGGCCTAGTTCTTAAATAACATTCAGAATTCAGAAGGTCTAACTTCATTGTTGTAGGCAGAAAAGCACAAGTACAGAAAAAGAGTGCCCCCCTTTAGGCGTTAAGCCAAAGCGGTTGCCAGGCAATGGGCATTTTTGGTTGTGTACAGATGAATTTTCTTACATTACCTAGACAAACTTTGGGGCTACTTACAGCGAAACGGCCTCTTAGTACTGACCTACATCAAAAAACCTAGCTAGTGTACAAATATGTGATATGGATTGTTTCTTAATCAGTCAATTTCTGCCACTTTCTAAGCTTTTCCAGGTGCAGGAGCACAATATTCACAGTTACATTCAGAATTCAGCAGGTCTAACTTTCTTTCTGCGCTAGCATTGGCTCATTTCATTGTAGTGAGCGGAAGAGCGAGCACAAGTACAGGAAAAGAGTACTCCTCCAGACCTTAAGCCAAAGCGGTTGCCACTCAATTTTACATTTTTGGATGTGTTTTCAGGTAGCCAAAATGATCGATAACAAGAGATATTCGAATTTATATATTCTTGGAACAGTTTTTGAGATTAGAGATAGATAGATATATAGACAGATAGAGAGAGAGAGGATGATAAGATGAGTTTTCTTACATTACCTATACACAGTTTGGGGCCAATTTTGATCCACTTACAGTTGGAGTTAAGCGAAACGGCTTCTTAGTACTTCTTACCTACATCAAAAAGCCTAACTAGTGTACAAATATAAACTCTTAAAGTTTGTGATATAGATTGTTCCTTAATCAATCAATTTCTGCAAGTTTCTAAACTCTTCCAGGCGCAGGAGAACAATATTCACATTTGCATTCAGAATTCAGAAGGTCTAACTTTCTTTCTGCGCTAGCATTGGTTCATTTCATTGTAGTGAGCGAAAGATCGAGCACAAGTACAGAAAAAGAGTGCTCCTCCAGACCATTTTTTCATTTTTGGGTGGGTATTTGAAGAAACAGTTTTCAGGTAGCCAAAATGACCGATAACAAGAGATATTCGAATTTATAAATTATTGGAACAGTTTTTGAGATTAGAGATAGATAGATAGATAGATAGACAGATAGAGAGGATGATAAGATGAGTTTTCTTACATTACCTATACACAATTTGGGACCTATTTTGATCCTCTTACAGTTTTAGTTAAGCGAAACGGCTTCTTAGTACTGACCTACATCAAAAAACCCTGCTAGTGTGCAAATATGTGATATGGATTGCTCCTTAATCAGTCAATTTCTGCAACTTTCTAAACTCTTTCAGGTGCTGGCGAAATTCACCATGAATTTATATTGAAACTAATCAGAATCTGGTTAACTAAATGAGCATACTCTTTCTGATCAGCAACTGATAAATTGGAATTTGAAGCCCTGAAATATCTTGTTAGCCATCAATGCACCTTGATGGATTATGATAACTTAATTGGTAAATTAATTAATTAGAATCCATAATCAATAGTCCCGATCAGTGATTAGTCCCTGGGTTATGGAATGATCCGTGATCGTGATTTCTAACTTATCTAATTGATCTAATTGATCATTCCAGTCACCGATATCTGATCACTGATTGGAATCATTGATTAGTGATCAAATTTGTCTCGTGGATTTTAATAAATTAATAGAGTTTTCTTTTGAACTCTTAGGGTCACTGCGGTTAACAATTGTGATCTTATTTCCATATTAATCCATTCCACACATAAATATTTATATGTTTGTTGGCTAGTTTTAGTTGTATTACAAAAACAAAAACAAAAAAGCTCGAATGTTTTAAATTTTAAATATTTCTTAGTTTCATTTTCAGGAATATTCACACAAACACTTTCGTCGTTGTTTTTCACTTGTAAATTTTGAATTTTCATGGCACAAAAACAAAAAAGAGAAGAAAACGGCACTCGAAGTAATGATCATTTTCTGGACAACAGTTTGGCTTAGGGCGTACGTAGGTGCATCCGGCAGAGGCAACTTCTACTTACGATTAGCCAAAGGCAGAGGCAAGCTTGACTCCGACTTAGCGTGAGGCTGGACATCTTAAAGCGCCTTGAATGATGTTGCTGCTGATGTTGCTGCTGATGTTGATTTTGATTTTGATTATGATAATGCTGATCTTTATGATGTTGTTTATGAGTGTGGTGATGATGTTGACGCGTGTTTGCCATATGGGACATCATTTCGCGCCTGAGACTGAATTTGAATTGTTTGCGGCGTGCTGGTGATGTGGGGCTTTTATAATGATGCGGCTCGGTGCAGCGGAAAATTTATGCGAATGTGCAGGCCAAAGGAAAATGTGCGATTTATAACACATACACATTCACGAAGAAAAGAAAGAGCAACAGAGAGAGTGCGAGTGAGAGTGAGAGTTAGAGCATTAGAGAGTGACAGTGCTTTATGTATGCAATGCAACAGCGACAGCAATTTAAATTGTGACGGCCACTTAACGCACTGCAGATGCATGGTAGCTTATGCACGAGTATGCCCAACCGCTTGGCTACGATTCGCTCATCTTAAATGACCCATAGCCAGGATGAATGGATGCACTCGGTACTGCTAACGCCTTCGGCTTTTCACAGAATTTGGCATTTCCACGGTCATGAGCCACACGATATCGATATCGAGAGATATCCAAATGCCCAAATGACCAACTGGTTTTGGCCACTATTTCGTTTTCAATTTCGAACGCCAATTAAGCCATAAGGTGTGTGTGCTCCAACAAAATGCAGTTCAATGAAATGCTGGAGCTGCATTTAAAACTGGCCAGGAGGCGAGTGGAGAGTGGAATGGCAATTGTTAATAATACTTTGGTGTAATTGACTTGTCGCAGTCGCAGTCGCAGTCGCAATCGCATTTATTGGCCTACAGCTAAATGATATGGAATCGTTGATGGCCGATTGAAGTCATCCGACATGAATAAGTGAGTAGATATGGTTCAGTTTTTGCATAATTTAATGTAATAAATATCCGATCTCAAGTGGTTGAATGCAATTAAGAGTGCAATTATGAAAGGTTTGGAAAAAATTGAATAATATTTCTGTTGAGACAAATTCTGTAATAAGCTAAAACTTTATGATTGATTAGGATTTATGAATGATCGTTTCAAATTGTTTAGCAAGTAAGAAGGTTGACGATGGATTGAGTTCTAAACAGCATGAACTTACTCCATCGTCAACCTGCTTATTTGCAAAACAATTTAATTTTGGTTGACCTCTAATTAACCCGTATTGCGTTTTTCTCATGGACAGTAGAATCGTTATCGAAATCAAAGATGGGCACATACATACTCACACTAAAATTCGAAGCTGCATATGTGGGCGCAAGCAGAGAAGGCTAAGTTCTGGCGCCTTGACGCTTCGCATGACGGCAAAGAGTCGAACTAAAGCATGTGACCACATGTGCTCCGGGGCTTTTTTGTTACTCCTACATTTTTGTACGTTGCCAATTCGATTCAGTCATCTATTCTTTTGGTTTCCTTCAATTTGTAGATACTTTCCAGTACCTTTTTAAGCCAACTATACGTATAAGGACACCTATAGCCCACCTTGAAATAGACACTTGTGAGTTCAACTATAACGCTGGCTCATTCCAGGGAATCATTCCAGGAAAATTCAAATGTTCAATATTTATAACATCCTAAAAGCATATATATAGCATCCCACGCAATAAACAAGAGGTCCTTAAGCAATTATCTACTGATTGGTGGGGGTGGGGCTACAGTGGATACAAGGGATACAAGACGAATTGGTGTTTATTTGGATGAAAAACAGAAAAGTGTTCATGTGTTCATTCCGGAGCAATTCGTTATATGGAAGCTATATGATAAAGCTGTCCGATCTGGATGTAATTCTTACTAACCAGCTCTAACCAGCTTGCACACAAAGTAGGTATCTGGTAAATTTCAGCCCTGTAGCTTTTAAGACTTCGGAGATCATTGTGTTGAAACAGACTGACGGACAGCGGAACATACGGACGGACGGACGAACAGATGGCCTTTTCCTCGAACCTCAAAGTATACGAGCTCAGTCATCATTTGGTGTCGTTTGAACTTAAGGTGGATTAAGGCGGATTCGCGGAAGGGGTAAGGCAAGAGAGAGGCAACGAAGCAAAGATAACAGAATTTGCGATAGGCAAGCAGTACAAGGCGAGCTACAGTGAATGACACACACTTCGGATACGCAGACACAGGCATACAACATTGATTAAATGCAGAGGCAAATAATTTAATGATAAGTGACCGCGTGCTGATGCGTTTACAATCGCTAGTTGCAGGTATCTGTTGCTAGCACATACATGATTGTTTGCTGATTGCTATATCTTTATAGCTTGCTCTTCATGTACCGTTACGATCTCCCGTGAAGCCAACACAAATTGTTTTGCATCAGTTTAAGGGACCTTTACTAATTTGCATCATTTCATGGCCAAGTTTCTTTATCTTTTCCCTTTTAACTTTTCAAATTTTTTAAAGAGTGTATTGGTAAAACGTTGCCTTCCTGAAAATCTGTATGATATATAAGATATTAATATCTCAGCCCCTCCTACAACAAATTCAGTTATTTCATAAGTCTTCGCAAATTGTTTCACTAGGAAACTTTCTAACCAAGTGCACCTCAGGGTCTCTCAGTTGGTTGTGGCGGTTGTTGGGTTGGTGGTTACTGTTGGTGGTTACTATTGGTTGTGGTGATGGCTATCTGTAATGCATCAAGCTCATCAGCAGCCACAAGTGCAGCCACAACAACAACCGCAGCTTGCAGTAGTATCTTCAAGTTTGCTCGCTTTCGGAGGCCCAGCTCAAGTCACTTCATGGTCACTGATTAACTGCATAGTAATTAACAGCTCTGGCAATGAGAGAGTTAGACGGATGGACGGACGGACAGCAAGATGCGAGTAGACAGTCAGACGGAGAGCGCAAATAAAAACCAGGCTGTCTGCACCAAAATTTATTATGATTTTTATCCGACTCAGTCAGCTGCGCCTCAACCGCACCAACCAACCAGCGGATGAGATGGCGCTGACTGCGCCTGGCCACGCTCGGATCGGGCTGGTGCTGGTTAAACAGCTAGTCATGTTTACCCAAGTAAAAGTAATAAAATTCGATTCCAATTTTCGATTGGCAACATTGTAAGTCCGAGCCCGAGATATGTACATATTTGCGTGTTATTCGTACTCATAATGATGTGCAATAGCGAAATGTATCTCCCCATTAGCATAGCTAAAGACCTGGCAACTTCTACAATCACTTCCTAAAACTCGAAGTAAGACTGAAGGGGGATGTGTCTCAAAATCTCATTTAAATATATAAATTTTTTATTTAATTCCAGTCCATACATTTTTATACTTGTACTCTAGTAGAGTAAACTCTAGTAGAGTAAATGAACGCCTAGATAACTATAAGATAACTATAAGAAACCGCCTAGATAACCTAGAGACTATAAGAGTTAGAGCCACAAAATTTGGTACCTAAACTTCCCTCGTCAGATCAAGTTTGCTTTAATATTTTGGCACACACCCTCCCTCCCCTGCAAATCGCTAATAACTGTATATCTCCCACAACTGTCGGCGTATTTAATTTAAAATTGGTTGGCTTATGTATAAACATATGCAAACAGATCTGCCCAATTTCATTAAGATACGATAAGAATTTTACACAATCCTTAAAATTATTGTGCTTAAAAGCCCCGACTACAAAAATATTAGATACATTCATTTATATATATATATATATGTACAATAGAACATACATACATAGCCACAGACATCACACATGAATACATGATCCACACATAGTAAATCATGTACACATGCCATATCATTGACAGAGAGAGACAGCGTTCTGCTGCTTTGGATTCTAATCAAAGGCAATTTTTATATTGACAACTTTTCGTGTATGATAACTGAACGTTGCAGCTTAATAACCTCTTTTTAACTACGGATATGAAGACTTGTTGCCATTTCGAGGACAATTTTTAAATTTCACTCTCAAAAAAAGCTCTGGTTCTTAAAAAACTCAACCAATCTAGTTTCACAGGCCTCAATTGAATTAATTTTTTAGTCACGAAGCAAATTTTCTAAGCACAAAAAGAGTTGATAGCCGTTTGGTGTTAGATTCGGGCAATACGGTGGATGAACTAAAACTTCCAATCCAAGCTATCTACGTTTGGTCTAGCCTTGTCCTGATGTAGCACAACACCTTTCCTCTTGGCCATTCTGGTCGCTTCTGGTCTATTGGTTTGACATCCGAGTTTATCCCTGACTTGCATACAGTTTAAGTTTTTACCGCGTTTTGACTTGGATCGTTTTCTCACGAGATTGTTGTAGGTGACCAATTTTTCATCAATTCGCCATCATCCGTTTAAGAAATGGGTCGATTGCATTAAGTTCGTCCATGGATTCGCAGATGGAAACTCGATCCATTGTGGTTTTTATACCAGCAAGTTTGTTACGCAAAGAAGGAAGCATTTCCGACAATATAAAGTATATATATTCTTGATCAGCATGATAAAGGGAAACGATATAACCATGTCCATCTGTCCGTCCGTCAGTTTCAACACAAAGATCTCAGAAGTCTTAAAAGCTACAATGCTGTAAGTTTTACCAGATGCTTTCTTTGCCTGCATGCTGGTTAGGTTCAATTTTCATCCAGATCGGACAACTATATCATATAGCTGCCATATAACCGATTGTTCCGGAATGAACACTTAAGATCATAATTTCTCTGTTTTCATCCAAATCAAACCAAATTCGGTTTGTATCCATTTCAGGAGGCCTCGCATCCACTGTATCCACTGTAGCCACACGCCCACCGACCAGAGTTGATCTAAATTGGCTATATATTTACACTGTGAATGGTATATGAGCCTTTCTTTCTGGTTTTTTAGACAATTCGTGAGGCACACATACATCTAGCTTCTTTCTAAGCCAGCTAGTTGAAAATGGCTTAAAGCTGTTTTGTGGTCAATGTTAAGCTCTTTGCGATGCTATGGAGCATCAATGATGATGTAGGGAGGTGATAGTAAAAAAATTAAACAAAAATTGTATGACTGATTTAGATCCTTGATCAGTGTTTGGTGAATAAAGTTGTAGTTGCCTTGATATATCACAAGTGATCATGGCTATTATTAATCTCATATTTAAGCTGTTTCTTAGAAAATGGGATCAGTTTATTCATCAAATTCCGAGCGATGTTGTATTGTGTCTCAGCAAAGGTGGCAACCAACTTAATTCAAATTCAAAGCTTATCGTAAATGTTGATCGATATTTATTATTCGTTTTAAAGAAATTTATGTTCCTCATTGATATACTCCGATATTGCCACCTCGACTTACCCCTAACACCTGGCTATGTTCATGTCTCTGCCTCATTAATTAGTTTTGGCAAGATTTTGCTTTGAACTTTTCTTTCGCTATGATTTTGAGATTTATATTCTGGGCAACAATCGCCTTGCCACATTAAACGGCAAATAAAAAGTGAAACAATAAAGCCAACAAACAAAACGAGCACAAAAGAAGCAGCGCGGAGGAAGAAGCAACAAGAAAAAAGAAACAGTTACAGAAAACTGGCAAAAGCTGGCAAACATGTGAAGATCAACAACCTTGCCAATAGTTGCGAATGCCATGCATGCGCGTTATATGGCCAGAAAGCAACTACTATGTATAACAGCAACAACTGCAACTGCAAAAGCAACAAAAGCAACAACAACAACAACAGATGCAACAGCAATGGTGGCAACAACAACAGAAGCAACGGCATCGGTTAAACAATATAGATGATGATGTTGAAAGATTTTGCACTGTGGGCTGAATATTAGATTTAAGCTGGAAATGCGCCAGGGTAAATGTGGTCACAAGCAACGAGTGCACATGAGCGGCCAAGCGAGAAACCAACGAGGAAGATACAGAAAACAGTTAGCTGTGTATAAAGCCTGTTTCGGAATGTGGTCAGATTTCTTTAACATTTCCTTTAGAGCTATTTCAGCTATAGAAGAACATAAATTCTGAGTAAAATCTGATTTCAAAAACTGATAAAAATTTGAATTTTTAAAGCTAAAGTTCTGAAAATTTTGCCAGAGGCTATTGTTGTCTTCACGCTGGTTAACTTCCAGTTTGATTCTGACGGATTCAGACGGGATGGGGCATGGCACGAGGAGAGTCTACCTACCAAATTTGGTAACTCTAGCTCTGATAGTCTCAGAGATCTAGGTGTTCATACGAACGGACGGACGGACGGATATACCTAGATCGACTCGGCTGCTACTGCTGATCAACAATATATATACTTTATGGGCTCGAAAACGCTTCCTTTTGTCCGTTACAAACATTTGCACGAATTCAGTAGACTTATTTGCCACTTATTTTGCTTAAGTGTGCCACTGTAAGGCAACTAGCAACGCTTGGACAATGTTGGTAAGTGTAACGCTTTGTGGCTTGAAATGGTCGAGGTGGGGTTGGGGTTGGGGCGCTTCAGTTATTAATTTGTTATTGTTGTTGTTGGTGCTGTTTGAAGTGTTTTATGGATTCATTGTTTTGGTTAGGAGTATTTAGTCCATAATATAGTTTTGGAAATTTGTTTGTTTGTTTGTTTTTTTATTTTTTATTTTTTGATAACTCAACGGTTTCCCGTGCGATAGCCCGGTAGCAGTCATAACTCATTGGATGCCATGGGTTAGATATACAAATTACGATAAGCTGAAGCATCGTTTGAAAGTTGTGCATCTTGAAAAACAAGTCCGAGTCGACGCTAAGTATACAGATACAGTCAGACAAAAATCGAATTATATCTACATATTTAGAAGGAAGTTTTATGGATAGTTCTTAAGTCGATTGAGAGCTTAACCTCTACGTCATGGCGATAAGTTTTAGTATATGTAGATATAGATAGATAATTTACTTCATATATAGCGAATTTGACCTCACCCTTCCTTGATCTTGGCATCTCAGTGAAGTCGAAGGGCACCCCGAAGCTGATTTCTGTCACGAGCGCACCTTTCTATGACTTTGGCAGAGGATTTGCATTGATTAAGAGCCGGCCTTTTGTCACGAAGTTTGCAGCACACAGAAGGAAGCGTTTTTGACTATATAAAGTATATATATTCTTCATCAGCATGACAAGGGGAATTGATATAACCATGCCCGCCTGTCCGTCCGTCCGTCCATCTGTTTTAATACACAGATCTCAGAAGTCTTAGAAGCTACAAGCTGAAATTTTTACCAAATGCTTCTTTTGTCTTCACGCTGGTTCAGATCGGACAGCTAAATCATATTGATGATTGTTCCGGAATGAAAACTTATTGGCATAACTTTCTGTTTTTCATCCAAATCAAACTAAACTAAACTAAATGTATCCATTTGAGAAGACCCCACGTCCGCTGGCCTGATCTGATCTAAGGTCGGGGAAGTATATCATATAACTCCCATATAACCGATTGTTCCGGCCCACTGACCAGATTTGATCAAAATCGGTTATATATTTACAATGTGAACGATATATAAGCTTCGGCAAGGCGAAGCTAGCCTTCCTTTCTTGTTTCAATTTCATTTGCATATTCTCTCAGCCCCTGATAAGATTTTCGATCAAGAAAAATGATTGTCTAAATTCGTTATATGATATGAAGTACACATCTATGTAGATCTAGGGCTAGTGTTTATAGGACATGTATTTGCGCTTTCAAGTTAAGTTTATATTCAGGGCTAACATTTCCGTTAACTATATATACACATCTGATTTTCAGAGCAGCTCTCACTTCAGAAAAAATTGCAGAAGTTTATTAAAGCTTGCAAATACGAATCGAACTTGAAGTTCTGGCTTTGAACTGAACTATTAACAGAACATCCTAACTAAATATTTTTTTGTTTAGGGCCTGCTCTTAGCTGCTGAAGTAGAATATGAAGAAATATAAACAAAAGTATTTGTCGTATGTGGGATTTCCCATTTGGTTTTCAATTTAAATTGTCCAATTTGCAAAACAGCTGTTGATTTTTTCAAAGTGCATCTGGTCTTGGCATATCTTGGCAGCCGGCACATTGTATCTTCCCCGCCCAACCACGTGACAACAATAGACAATTTGTAACACCCTTTGAGCGGTGACAACTTTCGATTTCTGGCAAACGGCGCTGCAAGTCGATTGCCATATGATGGCTCAGTGGATCTAATTCAAAAATGTTAAATGTAGTTTGACATCTTCCAGATGCAAATCTGACTTATTAAATGTGTGTGTGAATGTGTGTGTGAGCATGTGCGGAAGTTGCAAATGTTGTAAGTGTTGCGGCTGTTTGCATATTTTGTTTGGTGTTTTCTTTTTTTTTTTTAATTTTTGACTGGAAAGTCGGGACTATTGCTGCCGCATTTCAAAGAAAAATTATAGAAATTGGCACAATTTGCCATCGTCATCAGCCATCACATGCACATAGATTACGGCAGCTGATTATGTTAATTATTTGCTGGCATACTTGCATTGTTTTTACGCGTTACGTAAACACATTTAAATTGAAACGATGTTGCAATAGCGATGGAAAACTGCCGCAAAATGGTCTGCGAGTGCATACGAAAGTGGCATGAAAACAGCAAAAAATAAAAAAAGAAAAACTGGGTTGAGCCACGCCGCCCTGCAATTAAAGAGCAGCCTCAGATCCGTTGAGATGTGCCACAGAGTGGTGTATCAGAAATGGAATCCTAGCTACCCGGTATGTCTAGCCAATGCGGACCAAAGTTTGGAGCTAGCTTAACCATGTGTTGATCTAAGCTTGCTTTTGTCCCAATGTTTTCTTCATCTAGAGAAACATTCACATTTGCTGTTAAGCTTTCAAGATCTTGTGCAAAAGGATACTTAACAGACTTAAGCCCATTTTCATATCTTCTCGATAAAGTAGGGCTTAGATGTCGCTTAGGTAAAGATAAGATTGTTGGGCATTGTTAGTTTGTGTGCGAAAATATCAATTCAAGTGGAGGAAGAAGCAATAGTTATACAATGAAGGAAAGGATGCTCTTGTGGAACATTTTGTAATCTAAAAGGTAACAATAAGTCCAGCCACGTAGCCAGGAAACAGAAGGAACACTTCCGACAACAAATGGCTGAAAAATGTTCTGCCAAAACATTCAATTCTCGCCACTATAAAGGCTTGCGGAATAGGTAGTATAGGTAATAGTTTTTAAGGAGCCTGATCTGCACTTCTATATCTTCTATCTCTGAATAGCATTGTCAGATCTGAAAATGCTTCAATTTTCATAAAAACGAGGAAGGAATGATAACTTCGGCTACCCGAACCTTATATACCCTTGCAGAATCATAAAAAGAAATGAAAACTTGGTAGTCTAAAAAGTATTTCCTTTAGCTGTAACAATAGGCCGCCAGGCAGTCTTCTTCAAGAAGAATAAATACACTTAATGGGGTCGGAGATGCTTCATAATAAATGTAGTGACAAAATTATATTAACATCTGTGAGGGTATAACAATATAGCCGCTTAATGATGTGATTGCAAATCATCATCGCAGACCAACCGTTTGAAGAGACTGAGACCTGCTAAGGCTTGCCTTACTTTATTCAATAAATTAAATAAACAATGTAATTAATGTCCACTATTCATCTAAAATTTGATCTGTCATCAAGACCTTGGGAGAATGAATGGTTTAAAGGTCGCTGCAAAAGATATACTTACCTGTCATGTGCGACCTCTAAAATGTAACCAACTCATCATAGCTTTCATAATTTCAATTTCTCATAAGGCACATCATTTTTCAACCCAAGCCATTGAACGAACGACATTCGTTCAAACAAAAAAATCGAATATAGAAGGAAAGTATGTATGGCTTAGTCGGACAATTTATACCCTATACGAACAACGATTGTGTTTTAGACTCTTTTAGACTCTATCTAGAGGTGTAGATGTTAGATTTTTATTTGGTCATGAAGTTTTTAGAAGGAAGTATTTCCGTCTGTATAAGGTATATATATTCTTGATCAGCATGACGAGGGGTATTGATATAACCATGTTCGTCTGTTACTCTGTCCGTCTGTCTGTTTCAACACAAAGATCTTAGAAGTCTTAAAAGCTACAGAGCTGAAATTTTTACCAGATGCTTCCCTTGTCTGCCCGCTGGCAAAACTAATATACCATTTTGTGAATGGTATACAAATTGATTAGGTATGTTATTTCATGCAGATTCATAAATTTTCTGAAAATTGCAAAAGAAATCAAATTGAAAACCAAACTGCAAGCGTATTTACATAGTTTTCCAAAGCGATGAAGCGCTTTTCATGTAGATCTCAAGAGCTGGTTCGAAATTGGCACTTCGAAATTGGAACCAAGCTTATGATAGCCCCTCAATTATAGGATAGGACTTACCGGATGTTAAGCAAATTGATGAAGAGAACGGATAACTGCCAAATTGTAAGTAAGAAATCCATCGGAGAAGTAGCTCAACTTTATAACCGACAACGGTTGAACAAAATTTGATGAGGGAGCTGGCTGGAGAAGAACCTCGACTACGAAGCTGGAGGGAGATAATCAGACACGTAAGGTGGCATGAGCAGATGTCTAGGAATTATACTGAGGAAAGATCAGGTTTCTTGGGAAGACCCGTGAAGCCTGGTGTAGTAGTTCAGTGTAGTATAAGGCGTCCTGCGCAAGACCGACCGACGTGTTTGCATAGTTTGTGGATATTTTCGTGCAATCATCTATAACCACATATATAAAACTCTTTTCCGTGATAGGGGAGCAATGCACAGGCTCAAACATAATAGCTAGTAGGCTGGAATTACTCATAATCTATATTTTATGGCAGAGGTGGACACTAAGAAGTCGTTTTGCAAAGCTCCACTTGCAATTGAGGTAAAACAAGTAAGAACGCTACAGGAGATATTCCGACTATAAGAACTCTGCATTCATTCAATATTCGACACACTCAAAAGTATGCAAAGAAAATCTACTAGAGTGCGAGTTTAACAATCTGTTGCATATTTCATAACTTACCTAAGATACCCTTTAGTTCGGTTTACGAAAATCTACAAATATTCGTACATGATCAAATAGAAACTCATGCTCAGAGGCGATTTGTACGTTAATTTACGAATCGTATATTTCTGTTATGCCTTTTCCTGCCGCTTTCATGGCAGATTCGCGTGCTTGCCTTTTGGTTTCACTCTTAGCCAGTTTTATCACTCCTCCTCCCCCCGCACCGTTGTATAATTATGTTTTGTTACATATTGAAAAAAAAATCGTTGGCATTTAACACCTAAGAAATTCAAATAAAATATATAGCCAAAAATAAGTATTTGCAATTAGCAATTGAGACGCATTTGGTGTGCGTGTTATTTGCGTTTGGGCCTTAATGCGTGACTTCCGTGGCGTCAAATTCATATAATATTGATATGTATATAAGTTTATACCATTCACAAAATGGTATGTTAGTATTGTCAGGAAGTATGCAAAGCAGACTATACAAAGTATGTATACTCTTGATCAGCATGATAAGGGGAATCTCTGTTTCGTCACAAAGATCTCAGAACTTTTAAAAGCTACAGAGCTGTATTCAGCTGTATTCTGATATTTCAGATGCTTCTTTTATCTGCACGCTTGTTAACTATGACCTATTTCATCCAGAATCGGTAACAGATCATATTCATATAGCTACCATATAACCGATTGTTCCAGGAATGAGCATTAAGGAGTATAACATTATCTGCTTTTCTTCCCAATCAAGCCATACTTGGTCTGTATCCATTTGAGGAGGCCTCACGTCTGCTGGCCTGATCTGATCAATATCGGAAACTATATCATATAGCTACAATATAACCGATTGTTCCGGAATCAAAACTAAGAAGCATAACTTTTCTGTGTTTCAACCAAATCAAAAAAAATTCTTCTTTAACTTCTTGTATCTACTGTAGCCCGACCAGATTTGATCTAGACCGGATATATATTTTTACTGTGAATGGTATATAAGCTTCGGCCGAAGCTAGCCTTGCTTTTCTTGTATTTATGTGTCTCTCATAGTCATAACTTGCGTAAGCTGTGCGCATTGGTATGATGGCTCTTCGTGTGCAGTCAGCCAGCGGAAAGGAACATGCAGCAATTCCCTCCAGACCTCAATGTTTTGTCTAGGAACATACTTTGGCGAGATGCTTCAAAGAAAATGTTGATGATAGTTTGGCGACAGGCAGAGTCCTTTTATTCCATATAAGTTCTTCCCGTACTCTAGTAGAGTAACCAGCATCTCCGACCCCCGACTGGAAACGCTCAGTGCCTTCTGAACTTAACCTAACGTGTAAAGGGATACAGAGGGAAGTCTTATTTACAAAAATTAACATAGGTATAGGTTAAGTAATTCTACGAGTAGGGAGATCAGTGGAAGGCATTCTCTTCAGACGTCGGAGAGGTATAGGGTCGGCAAGATTGTTTCCCAACGAGTTTGGGTGCATCGCCAACTTGTCCACTTGTCGGGTTTGGAAGACTCTATTGGTGACGTACCAGGGAAGCGCGGATGCCCGCCGAGCTGCAGGTGTTTGGACGACCCTTAGACTGTCGCGCTGGCTCCTAGAGGCAGTGCCCCATACCTGGATGGCATAAGTCCAACAATGGCTTTAATTAACAGATTCTTGGTTGAACGCAGTAGCCAGTCAAGCTATTCGAGTTTTTTTTAGGCACTTTGCTTTGACTGCCAAAATATGGGCTCTCCATATTAGCTTGCTGTCCAGGTGGACACCCAAGTAGCAGTGAGAGCTGACGGTGTTAATGGTACCACCATCAAAGGTGAGACCAGGTAGGGTTCCGCTTCGCCGGAGAGAGAAGTTGACACAGGCCGATTTCGTACTATTGATGGCAATGTTCCATCTGGCAGACCATGCAGCCATTCCTGCACAGATTCGGAGGCAGTTTGCCTTAGGCGAAATCAAACTAGGCTTCCAAAAGGTTATGGTGTGCGAGTTAACGGCTTACCACAACCCAAGTAGGCTAATTTTGAAATCATTCTTAGCCAATATTGTATCGTTGCCATGTGAATATGAACACAGCAGGCTTTTCTTGGTGCTCATAATTAACCATTTCAAGTTTCCCCCAACTGGATTCATTTCGTGTTTAGCCTTTGCGTTGTAAAGACCGCTCTGGCTTTCATTTTTATATTTTTATTTTATTAATTTTTTAATTTTGCTTCTGATAAGTGTGTATTATCAAATGTGAAACTGCATCCTCGTTGGCTTATTCATTTTTTATATTTCATCTGATCAACACTCTGCATATTAAATCTTCTTGAATTTGTTTTAATTTTTCTTCTGATAAACATTCGACATATGAGTTTGCAAACAGTGATCTTTCCAAGGGTTTCTCTAAAAAGTTCTCTAACGGGGTTGCCAAAGGGTTCTCTAAAGGTTGATCATTTTTCACTAATTGTCATTTGAATTTGCCGCCAGGCTCCAAAAACATTATTAATGCCACGGGTTCAACTATGAATGCTTTACAATAAAGTTACAACACTCAAAAATACTCAAAATTTACATTTGAAAAATTAATATTTTATTTTCCGAATTAATCAAACTTGATTTAAGTACAAAACGTATTGGAGCTAGTAAAAAAAGGATCGATAATATAGGTATTCCATGACTTTAAAAATTCTTGATTTAGGAGTTTTCTACTTGAATCAAAATTTCTTCTAACTTTATCAACTCTTTTCTCTGAATGTGTTAATGAATTTAATTGCCGACCTGCAAGTATGCTACAAATAGTGTGCATTTGCCATCTGTAGCATACTCCTAAATGCAGCGAGACAACAACAATGCCGCGCATCAATGTTCCTCTTTTGGTCTGTTTCGTGTATTCTTCTTACCTTTGTGCGGATACTGTTTATAAAATACTATATAAAATACTTCGACTTTGCCATCCGGCGGTAACGAAAATCAACCCAGATAACTACAGGAGTGCAGCTTCACTCTGAAAAACTGAATTCCTAGGTAAATTGTTGACAAAAACTATAAAACTACAATTCATGCACAATCCCATGACGGTACCCTAGAGAAAACGTGAAAAGGACATGGAAGCCTTGTTCGGTGCGGCAAAGTGTTGAGAGCGGCGTGCTGTAAATCGTTCTGTGTTTTTGTGTACCCTTGTAGAAAGTTTCATAATTTTATCAGGATATTTGTCAAGCAGAAAAGGAAGCATTCTCAGCTTAGAAATTACATGTCTTCTTCACTGTGATGATTTCATGTTGAAGAAGCGAGGTCTGTCTGTTCATATGTAAGTATATTTCTATAGAAATAGCTCAACCCTTTACATACAATTCGAGCTATCCTTACAACCATTGAACTTTTGTCTTACTAAGCTAATAATATGTATATACCAATTGGTAAGATATGACCGTTTCAACACAGAGGTCTAAGGAGCCTTAAGAGATATTATAACTAATCGATTCTTTCATACACATTTGGGGTTTTTCAACTTAGAGGGTATATAAGCTTCGACTATTCAAAGTTTGCAGTTACTTTTCTCATCTTGTTTTTTTTTATAGTATGCAGTACAAAATATCGAGCCGATACTATAATGCCCTCTGCAATCGTATATTACTACATAGTTCGTTTGTGCAGTTTATGGGTTGATATAGCTGTTCTGGGTTGTTTTAAAGAAGAAGCAATTTTTGTTATAAAAATTATTCTCTTACTCTTCTGAAAATAAGTATGGCGAACACGGTATCGTTTTGTGCTAGCATCAGCTTGTTCTGAGAGCTAAGGTTTAAACACACACAGGTATCCGGACACACCCAAAGCTAGCTTTATGCTCCAGTTGAAACATTGATAATTACTTCTTGGACATCAGCTTTTCCTGTGATGTCAGAGAAGGTTCATACAGACAGATAGACAGAAATGGCCACATTGTTTTTAATAGCCTACTGTTACTATTAATAATAACTTATACCATAGTGGTATATTTAATTTTCAACAAAATACATACAAATGTATATACTTAAACCTAGATAATAGTGTAACTGGATGGGAAAAGGGGAAGATTAAAGGGTTGTGTGGGACAGGTCGGTTGGGTGAACTCTCTTGAGCCTCCTTCTCATTCTTACTTCGTGGATAGGTCTACTTCTTAGGAGCCTTTGCGCCAGCTGGTTAGGGTGATGTGCGAGTTTGTCTAGATATGCAGTAGCTTGGCGATTGATCAAATCTCCGATCCTCGGTACATGGAGTTCTTTGTGGATATCGCTGTTGCGTATGTGCCATGCGGCACTAGAAATTCTGCGCAAGATTTGGGACTGCACAACACGTATTTTATTGAGGTTCGACTTAGCCGCTATGCCGTATACCTGAATACCATATCGCCAAATGGGTGCCAGAATGTCTTTGTAAATGGGCGTCTGGTTGGTTACTGACAGTTTATTCCTGGCATTAAGAAGCCAAGCCATACTGCCCGCCTTTGTCTTAAGACGCTTAACTGTATCAGTTGTATGGCACTGGAAATGTAGCCGCTTGTCCAGAGTGACTCCAAGATATTTGTGAGCATCCTTCTGGTCTAAGAGTTGACCATTTTAAGAATACCTCAGGAGGACTCCCACCGATATGCTGGTTTCAGTAACAGTTCCAATATGTGTCCATGATTTTCCTGCTTTGTAGATTTACAAGCTAAAAAACGTCAGCATACTTTCAGGCTGTAGGAAAAAAGAAAGAGAAATCACCAAATTCGTTTATCATTTATTTAAATTTTTATAGTTTTTTTTTGTTTTTGTATTTTTTTTGTTATTTATACAAAATTCAAAGCACACAACATTACAAGCTAATTATTGCACATATTTAACACAATTTGTTGTTGTTTCAACATAAACAAAATGCCCAAAAATAAATGATGATTGAATACAAAGGAGAATGTGAAATGAATTTGAATTGGCTTTTGTTTTTTTTTGTTTTTTTGTGGAAAATCAGCAATGGCAGCCGAGCTTCCCACAGCTGTTTCCAGGCAGAATAAATACTAATGAAGGATTTGGCAGGCACACAACAAAAGCAACAACAACAACAAAACATAAAAGCGCCAATAGGTGACGTAATTAAAGTTAGGTTTTCATTAAGATTAGTTGGCCGATCCTCAACAGATCTAGCCCTCCAACAGCTGAGTGGTCTTGTACTCCACAGCGGAGCCCATTTCGGCGCCCAGTTTCTCGCGGACGTATTCTCGGATCTGTTGCAGTCGCGGGTCGGTGGGACCTTCGTCTTCCGCCGCCTTGGCGGCACGCTTCCCCGGATGCAGCTTTAAGCCATGGGCATGATAGTTATAGGGTCGCTGGGTGATGGCTACAGCTTCGCCGGCGGCCTCAGCACTTTGCGGCGGCTGATAGTCCTCCGACGGTGTGGGCACATGCAACTGTTGCTGTTGTTGTTGTTGCTGCTGTTGCTGCTGCTGGTGTGGATGCGTCTGCTGTGGCTCATCTTGCCGCTCGTATGGCCGTATGGAGGGCAGGCTGTACATGTTGGCGGCATAGTCGGCGCCATTGTTATGGGAGTTGAAGACCACCTTGGTGTGTGTTGGTCGCGGGTTGTTCTCAGTGATGGGCAGATCATGGTCCTGATGCGGCTCGACGGCACCGGGGCCAGTGGCTGGCTCCTCCTGCTCGGGCACATAGATGGGCTGCTGTGGCTGATGGCTGGCATGTTCGCTGTACTGCTGGGCTCCGTGGGGTGCCATGGCTATCAGGTAGAGCTGGGGCTGATAGTGCTGCTGCGGCTGCTGCTGTGGCTGGGCATAGTAGAACTGTGGCTGCTGCTGGGCATATATGCTGGGATCGTAGTAAGCCGTCTCTGGTTGCTCATAGTGCTGAACCTGTTGCTGGTGGTGCCGACCCTTGTAGGTCTGGTACACATCATCAATGGCGGCATATTGAACGGGCGGCGGTGTGGGCGCCAATTGATGTGCATAGTTCACATCCGGATGGTAATCCGGCTCGGGTGCCACATACTGTTGCTGCTGCTGCTGCTGTTCCTGATGGTGCTGCTGCTGCTTGCGCTGCTCCGCCTCTTGCAACAGATTTAGATATTGAGCCGCACGTATCTCCAAATACTGCTGCAATAGCGTCTGTAGATGAGCAGCATACTTGGCTGGACCGGGTATCCTTAGGACAATGACTGGCTCTTGGTAGCCACCATCGGCCGCCTCCTCTTGGTGTCCATGTGGCAAATCGATTTGCGGCTCCTGTTGCTGCGGCTGATGAGGGGACAGCTGCGTCTCGTAACTCGTCTGTGGCTTCAGTTCGTAGGAGTAAGACGGCTCTATGGTCACGCTGGTCACCTGCTGTTGCGGCTGCTGTGATGTTTGCTGTGAATGATCATAGCCAGAGGGTGAGTAATCAGCATAGGCCACATCCGGCGACTCTGTGGCGGGTATATCGTGCTGCGAATACGGATAGAACATGAACTTGGGCGGCGTATAGTCATAGCCCTGATGCGCATAGCCATATCTATGGGAAGTTATATTGCTTAGAGAGTGGTTGGGAGAGCAGATCTTGCATTTGAACTCACCCCAGTTCGCCGTCGATGGTGCGTTTGCTGTTCTTGCCGCCTGCCCCGCTGCCGCTGGTTGCATTGTTGCGCTCAACCTTGATCTTGATTTTGTCGCCATGCAGCTTGAACTGTTTGTCCAGCTCCTTGATGAACTCCAGGTCGTCGGCTGGCAAATTGTTGAAGCTATCTGCCAACACTGGTGATTTGGTGGTCAGGGTTTTCGTTACCGTTGCCGGCTTGCCAGACGCTATCTTGACCCTGGGCTTGCTGGGCTTTGTGGTGGTGCCGCTGCCTCCAGCGCTGCTAGTGCTGCTGGCAGACGTTGCGAATATGGGCGTTTTTGTGGGCCGTTTCTTCAGCGTGGTCACCTTTTTGGGATAGCCGCCACTGGATGATTTGGTGGCTGCCAGACCGCTGGCCAAGCACAGCGCGGCGCTCAATGTGCACTGAAAAAGTAAGCAAAGCAGAGTTGCCAATACTCAGATGCGGACTTGGTTTTGTTTAGATGAGGCACTTATCTGGCTCTTGAGCTCAAGGTGATAGACAAATCGCCCGAATGAATAGCAACACATAAGTTGTTTTGCTTTGGGCTATCAAGCGACGTCGATCGATAATTAAATAAAATCAAATAAAAGGCAGACGCCGGTGACGATGCCGCTTGCAGCGTCAAAAACATCATCAAGTCCAACACGTACACACATAAGAGATTGTTGGTTTTTTCGGTTTCACATTTGACATTTCGTCTGAAAAAGAGACTGAATGTCGTGTGGCTGTGGCACAATGCAGCGCCAAGTTTGTGTCTTGAGTCTTTTGTTAGGTCGGCCTGAACATTGTGGTGAGATTTGCATAAATCATTCAAACTTAAGAGACTTAGGTGACCCATTTATGATTGAATCATTAGTTAAAGCACTAATCATGGGATTTTGTCGGTAAATTATTGAAAACTATTTGATGTCCATCTATATGGATTATGCAAGAGGAAAGACAATCTAGAAAAACTAAAAAACTACTGTGAAATGTGGCCAAGATCACCCATCCACGACTTGTACAAGGGCATCACAAGCCACACCGAAGTGTATTGAAGTGTACTGTCGCACTGCTAATTACAATAGGGGGGATTGTGTACAAGGAGCTCCTCTTAAAGATGATCCTGGAAGCTCGTTCAATAATTGATGTAAGTTCCACTCAATAGCAACAACAGTCAACTTAGCCTGCCAAATACATCTGGAGGTGCCCCAATAAGCTATGCTGCGGCTGCCACAAACATGCATTTGGACAAACTCAGAAACATCAAACTCATCAGCAGCATTGCCAAAGCAATACCAACCCTTCAGCTTCGGTTTAGAAAAAGGCAAGGCTCCCCTGAGCAGCTCCATAGTGTAGTGAGCTTTATCTTGAAAGCATTTGAGGTAAAGGAATATTGCACCGATATATATATACGTGTGCAGCAGGCATTTGATAGGGCGTAGCATACTGGGCTTAAATAGAAGCTAAAGTTGCTAATACCCGAGAACTATTACCATCTGCTCTTTAGCTACTTGCAGTCCAGAACATTTACATAAGGACAACTATTCGACAATTAGGTGTGCCCCAAAGCAGTGTCCTAGGACATATTTTATACAGTATCTACACGGTGCATATTCCTAGTCCTGTCTCGAATGAGAGGTGGAATACGGATCTGGATGAGATGATGCTGGCTACGTATGATGATGATACGGCAACTATGTCACGGCATAAGACCCCAGACGAAAGCTGGAAGAAATGGCAGATGCGGTGGCTACCTGGACCAAAAGGTGGTGTATAACCATCAGCTTGGAGAAATGTGCTGCAGGAAACCATGCAGAACCGCAACTATATAAGGCACTCAGCTCATTTTCAAGGACTCCGCACTGCTACCTTGGTGTCCACCTTGACAAGAAGCTCACTTATAGGCAGCATGTGACAGCGATAAGCTTCAAGATGAAGGGCAAATTAAAGAAGCTTGAATGGCTTCTAAGCGAGCGGAACCAAATGGCTCTAAAAAACAAGGTTATGATATACAAGCAAGCGGTTGCATCTGTCCTTAGATATGCCCTACCAAAACCCAGCTTAAAAGAGTAGAGGTTTTATGTGAGCAACAGCAGTCTTAGTAAGGACCTGGGTGTCACACAACTAGAAGATGATCTAAATTGCAGATTTCATTTCTACGAAGACTCTTTCTTACTCAAACTTTGGGTTAATTCAAATAAAATCAATGAATTCTCAGAAAATTAAAGTCAATGCATAGTTTATATTGCATTTCAGTTTCCATTTATAATTTCAACATCTCGCATAAGCTATTAAACCCCAAAACGAGAAGACTGTCGGCATATTAAGTAATATTTAATGTAACTATGTATATGTATCATATAGCTCACATAGCTTACACATGGCTGAGTTTTAATTGAATTTTGTCACTCAATTACAGCGAAATGTGCAACTTCTCAAAAGTGGGATAGTGTGTCAAGTCATTTTCATAAAACCAAAGCACTTAAATGCACTTTTATTGTTGTTGTTGTTGTTGGTGGTGGTTGGCGGTGGTTGGCGGTTGTAAACAGGAAGAGTTTTTGGCAGACAGGCAGCACGGGTTCGTCGTAGCGCACTTTTTTTATGCAGCTAAATATTTTCTGTTGTCAAATGTTTAGTTTTTTTTTGATTGGTTTTTTTGGAGAGGTTGCAATAAAAGTCAGCGAATTTATATGATCTTTGTTTTACGATGGAGTTATATAATGCCAACTTCCAGCAGCGACTCTTCGACTATCTGTCTGTCTGTCTATCTGATTGCTTGATTTATCTTTGGCAAGAAATTCGTGTAATACTTCAATTAAAACGCTGTTTGGTATTTTTTAGAGCCACCTTTCACTTTGCAGCATTTGGCAAAGCATTGCAAAATTTTGGATAATAATAAATTATTTTTAAACTTAAGAATCAGCCAGATAGATGGAGCATATAAGGTGGTTTATGTGATATCACGGAGGCAAGTTCTAAAGACAGTTGCATTTCTTGATCTGGAAACAAAACTATATTGAGAGTGAGCAAAATCTTCTGGTTGTTGGATATCTTCTCCAAACGGAGCCTAAGCAACGAGATCTTTCTACTATAAGACCATATTTCAGTGGAAGCAGAATCAGAACTAGAAAACTTTAACATCAAACTATTTGGAACTTCTTAAGATATAACTAAAACTATAGGCTAAATCCTATACAGGAATACGCAATGACATTATAAGAACATCAAAAGATATTCTATTAATCAAAAGTGTATAAAAACTGCCTTGAGCGGCACGATCAATATTAAGAAATTAATTTGTTAAGCAACAGTTTCGATGCGAACCGTTCATGTCCCACTGGATCTTCCATGCAGAATCCCTTAATTATGATATGTTTTTCTTCTAGCTGTGGGATATATTGATAATTATTATGCGGCAGCGCACCTCGGCCGGTTGGGCGGCAAGCGCGTGCTTTTATCTGCATTTATTTGATTCGATCGTATCAAGCCAAGCGCCTTGGTGTCGTTGCTGGGTTCAGTAGAACGATCTGCTCATTGTACCTTAACGTCCCGTTATCCAAAGACAAAATGGTACCAGAAACCTCAACAATATAAAAGCAGTGATGAAACATTATTGCATTGGGATCTCCTTCTTTGAGAGAAAAACTCTAAAATCAGCCAAATGTCAAGCAAAATGTTAGAATCTAAGAAAAGCTACATAAAGTCAAGGTGCGTGTCTAAGAAATCACACAATTTTCTCACCCAATGTACACGATGTCTCAACAACAAAACCAACAACAATAACAGTAATAACAGACAAAAACAACAACAACCACAGCAGCAATAAAACTATAAAAAACACGATGCGACCGAAACGCTGGCAAAACACAACGCGTGCAAATTAGTCAGAGTTTGTAGCTGCAGATTGAGATACATAGATATGTACATACTTGTCTATGTGGTTGATGTAATTGTCGTTGTAGTTGTAACTCGTACATACAACATATGTTGTTGCATCATCATCACCGCTAAGACATGAACAACATGTAAATGAAATGGCAACACCAACAGCAAAACAGCCAAATACCACTTGATGCGAATGGTCCTGTGCCTAGTCAAGCCTCTGAAGAGCGTAATAACTTTATATAACCAGCAGCTAATCACGGTTTGAACCACAGCTCAAACCGCACCACAGTCTAACCACCACAGCAAACAAGTTCTCATTACACCAACAACAACAACAACTGCTACAATAACAACTATTCCATCTCGCTGCTTGCATTTGCGTAAATATAAATCTTTTGGCCAGTTTGGCAATACATAAGTCAGCCGCTAGTTAAATTTGGCTAATAAATACGATTATTCAGCCAATTAGCGCTGGTGATAAGTAGCTACCTGATTATCTGGCTGCCTGCCTAAATGATGGATGAGGTCGCTCTTATATCTGCAGTTGTAGTTGTAGTTGTATCTGTATCTGCATCTGATACGCTGAGCACAAGGGCAAGGGCAGGCATTTGCATTGTAAGCTTTTGCTTTTGCTGCGGAAGCAGCGCACTCAAGCTGAAAAGGTTGAGCTGATATAAATAGAAATACGCTTGAAAAATAAACTTGGGCGCTTACTCCATAACATAAGGGTCTTAAAAAAGACATCACCTATATATACTATACATAATTATTTATACTAATTGATTGATTGACTAAATGACCGACGAGCATCTTACAGAAGATGGCACGAGCTGCGAGGCTGAAATGAGCATTATTATCATAGGTGGTCACTAAGCAGCCATTTGGGTAAATTTCTGTTGCAAGTGGGACTAAATGGATGGTCAAAGTTTGTATGGAAATTTGTACAGAAGCTAATTTTGAAGTTTTTTAAGCTACAGTTTGTATAGAATTAGCACAAGCCCAAACCAAAGCGCCACCTTGTAAACGAGCCGTAACCACTATTAATTCGTACGGCAAGCTTTTGTACTCATATGGCAAAGCCCAAATGGTAAGAGCCATGAACACAATTACTTTCATCCTAGTTAGACTTTTTGATAGATAAACACTAATAAGACATTTTGGTAAATTCCAACTGCAAGTGGGTAAAAATCGGAGTCAAAGCTTGTGAGAAAAGTCTTAGTATATGAGCTACAGGTCTAAAGCTTGGTGTAGATGTTATCATCTTTGAAAAATCTATGAATTTTGGAAAGAAGGAAATTCGTTCAACGTGTGTGGAGAAGTGCGAATAAGACAACCCAGAAAAGGCTGGGAAAACTTTGTTAGAAATAGAAAAAACTTTGGAAGCTGACTATCATAAAGACTAGTTCATAGTTTACAGTGACTATCATAAAGAGTAGTTCATAGCTTATAGTGACTATCATAAAGACTAGTTCATAGTTTAGTTTATAAACTGCCAAAGGCAACCCTTGCAAATGCAAATGGACAAGAATCGTATAGAATGCTTTTAAGACCAGAAAAGTGGTTTAAATTGTCTAACTCTTATGCCACAGTTCAGTTTTTAATGAAGCCAATTAAATGCTTAAGAAATTCCCATATAATTTGAATAATAAGTACTTGCGACTTTAGAAAGTGGAAATAATTATGCATAAATTGCCAGGAAATATTCTATACTCTTGCATAATATACAACAGCGCAACAGCAAAACCATATTGACAATAGCAAAGATATCAAAATATTTCAACAGGAAGTCTTTGGCTGAATACAAAGAGACTTTCTCATCCATCTCACATGTTGATACTGGCGGGCAAACGGGCAGGGGCGGGTGCGGGTGCGGGCAGACAGAGAGACGCCTCGAGTGAAAATCTCAAACGGCGGGTGCCAGGTGCCAGGTGCCATCCAGGTGAGGCGAATGTTAGGAGCACTGAACTGAATTGGCGAGCCGCAAACCCAGACCGGCTAAAAGTGAACCTATTATGTATGCTGGAGCTGAGGCTGGATCAGGAGCTGCCCAAGCCGGCTTGGCAACTGTAATTCCAACTTCAGCTACAAACTAACAACAGCAATAACACAGTCAAATGCGAATGCAAATTAATTTGCAAGCGCGAAGGCGGAGCATCAGGCGGAACAGACGATCAGCAAATGAAGCATACTCCATATGGGCGTTGTTGTTGCTGTTGCATTTGTGCACTCAGAGAAAAACACCTACACATAAAATAAGGAAGCAAAGTATCCCTAAGTAAAATCGATTCTAATAAAGACTTGTATATATATTTTAAGCTCCTAGAATTTACATTCTCACATAGATATAGTTCGATTGGAATGAAAGTGGATGTTGAATGGGTTATACGGTTTGAGGTCAGGACAACCAGCAGATGTCAAATGTCAAGTAATAGGCATGCTGATCAAATGGAAATATATTATTAAAAATTTAAAAAACTTTGTGCCAAAAGTTTTCCTCACGAGAAGAACAAACAATGAGCAAGCGATAGTCCTTTTTATAAGAAATATTTTTAACATTCATTAAGAGAAATTCAAAACTGAGAAAATAGATGTTTTACAAATTCTATGAGATGATATAATATCTCTCTTGAATTTGAAATTGTTTTAAGATATTGTCAATTTCCAAGTATCTTAACAGTTTTCCTATTGGTTTTTTTTGGGTTGTTACGTAAATTTGGATGCCAGGAGGCCATGGTCAAGTGATGGATGGGTCAGCTGGATACACTTCCGGGTTGCTTACTTTGCTACTTACCAATATCAATAATAATCTCATGATGACGTTGATGGTTTTAGCAGTCTACAGAAATCACACACTTAACAGACAATACACATTTAAATAGAAATTTTCACACATACATATATATATCCGCCAGTTGCCTACGATTGTACAAGTCTATATAATCGTATACTATATATGTATATGTACTGATTCATGTACTTCACTAGCAATGGCCTTTTAATTGTCTGGCACAGCAAAAAAAAGTTATTAAAAAAAGAAAACTCAGATGCTGTGGGAAACCTGATCGTTAGCGTTGTAAGTGGAGTTGATGTTAAGATTGGGATTGGTGTTTTGGTAGTGCAAACGTTCAAAAGCCGCGCGTCTTACTGTGACTGGCGCTGGCGGAGCGCCTGGTTTTTATGCTACGCCAACATCCAAACATCGCAGCAGCAGCAGCAGCAGCGGAGTCGTTGTCATCGTCTGTCTTGTGTCTTGTGTCTTGTAGCTTGGTTGCAGGCAGTCCAAGTCACTTGGCCAGTCAGTCAGGCTGTAGGCTAGAGGCAGAGCCAGAGCCAAAGCCACCGCAGCCAGAGTCAGACAAAGCGTGCGGAACGAATACAGCTCGAGTTCGAGCTCGCCAGCAATGACACAGCACGTGTATGCTCCGTTGGTCTATCTGTTTGTCTATCTGTGCTGTTGAAGGTGTAGGTTGCATTGCCACAACAATAATAACAATAACAGCAGCAGCAGCAACCACAAAATAAAGATGCTCAGGTTTCGAGATACAAGCAATATCGCCGAAAACGGTTTCAATCTTTGCCATCGCCCTTGTTCTCAATTCCACCTTACTTTTCATATCGCATTCATGTGCAAATATTCGAAGCTCCAAAATTCAGCCAGTTCACAAAGCTCAGAATTTATAGATCATAATTTTGAAAAATCTTAGCAACTGCATAGGCATATATAAAGTAGACTGTTCTATATCAAATCAGATGTTTATAGAATGTAGAAAGGCGAAGCTAGCTGCTGATTTGCCGAGGGAAGTTTTCTAGCGGTTTCAATTTCCCATAACGATTGCCAGAAATTTGTTAGATTTGCCACCAATTCTGTCATCTCTTTTATACCAGAGGAGTAGGACTTTTATAGTGTGCACATTGATTTAATAAATCAGTTAAAAAAGCACTTCCAATATCAACATTTATAGTCAACTGTGATGAGGCTCATTTTTGGCTTTAATAAGTAAAAAGAAGTCAGAAGAATTTACGAGAGATACCCAATGTTTGGTGTGGTTTATGGTCCGTTGGAAGCTTGATCAATTGACATTCTTAAAAACGAGAACGCTCAGAACGAGAAGTGTTAACGATGACCGCTGAAGGAACATGATTGAACATGATTGTTGAATAAAGAACAGTCAAACCAGTGAAACCAAGCGATAAAAGCAACAGTCTTCACTAAGAAAAATAAGAAAGGAAGGCTAGCGTAGGCTTGCTGAAGCTAATATACCATTCACAGTATACATATATAACCGATCTAGATGAAATCTGGTCGGCGGGCGTGGGGTAACAGTGGAAAAAGAAGGGATACAAGATGAATTTCTTTTGATTTGGATGAAAAACAGAAAAGTTCTGCTACTATGTATTCATTCCGAAGGAATCTGTTGTATGGTAGCTATATGATTGTGGTAGCTATATAGTTGTCCGATCTGAATGAAAGTCAAAGACAAAAGAAGCCTCTGGCAAGAATTTCAGCTCTGTAGCTTTTAAGATTTCTAAGATCTTTGTGTTGCAGCAGACCGAAGGACAAACTATATCGGACATGGCTATATCAATTCCCCTTGTTATGCTGATCAAGAATATATATACTTTATATTGTCGGAAACGCTTTCTTCTGTGCGTTTTGTGAATGGTTTAAAAATCAGTCAAAAAGTATCAAATTCAGTACAAAACCGAGAATTCTATTCCTATGAACCGCAGTGTTCCGGAAATGGTTTCTTGGTCACATATTCAGAACAATTTGGCTGATTGGGCTTCAACGCAAAGGACAAACCATAAATCTTTGATATAGGTGCATAATAAGGAGTTATTTAGGAGAGTTCTGACTGCAAGTGGGTCAAAATAGAACTCAACTCAAACATATTTCGATCGATTTTTCCCACTATCACAGTGAACTTGCCGTGCACACATTTTCAGAAACAATTTTCCTGTGATCTACACTATTTATATATACCTGTCATTAATTAGTATTTCAGATCGTTAAACATTACATCAGAGTATGATTATGAGCCTCCGTTGTATAATCCTTAATATGTTTTATGATGATCAGAATTTATTATTTGACCTTGGCTTGTCGATCACATAATCCTTTCCAATTTTTGTTGTTGTCATTGCCTACGTTGTTGTGGAATTTCTTTTCATAAATGGACGCCTCTGTTATATCGCTAGTTCAAGTTCAAAGTCATAAAGTCATACAACAACAACAACAACAACAACAGCGTTGAAAAACTGGCGCAACTTTTGCCCGACCACAAACTCCGACAAACTCCAGTCCGTGCGGGCCTTTCATTTTATGTGAATACATTTTATGGTTATCATTGTGGGCCATTATGATTGCTGATATTTTTGTGTCTGTATATTTCCCTTGCTTGCATCGGTTGCATACACAAAAGGCCCAGGCCACAAAAGGCGTTAAGAGACAGACGCCAAAAAAAAACTAAAATCCAATCGAAACTGAAACTGAAACTGAACTGAAATTTGCATACAAACAATTGCAGACCAATGGAGGTCAGTCCCCCGAAAGCTTGCCCAGCTCTCCATTCGGCAACTAGTGGCAATTTAATTGGCGCATTAAGTTGTCATCGTAGCACTAGGGTTTGGGAAGGGCTGAGGGGTTTTTCGGAATTGAGCTTGGGATTGGGTTTGCGGGATTGGATTGGGATGAACCTGACAATTAAATATAGTAGAGAAGTCAGTTCGGTTTGAGTTTAGATTAGTTGCAAAATGTTTAGATATAGATTGACTGCGATTTTCATTGCTTGAATGTATTCAAAATGGTAAATAAATGAATGGTTTTCGAGTACTCATTCCAAGAGAAATCAGTGATAATACCCACTAACAGCTGAAGTATTTCCACAACACTCATAGCCAAGCAATGACTTATTCATGAATTTTGCATACAATGAGTTTGAATGGTCGGTGAGAACAATCACAAGAAGATTGAAACATTGAAAGATTGAAAAGGAGAAGAGCTGCTAATAGTTAATGTCTGCTATTGAACTGTCTTTCTATCTATGATCCCCTTCCATCTATATGCTCTATTTCTGAATACAAAACTATATGTACTGGGGTCGATCGCATGTTTTGGGGGACAACTGCCAACGCTTCATGACAGTCTTTCATCTAAAAGGATGTTATGCAATGAGAGATTCCAATAGCTCTCCTCAGTTGTCGCCTTTCACAGTCGCTCTCTGATAATTGTGGCTGCCAAAGTCCACCCCAAACTGAGCAAAAACTAGCAGCTTCTTCGGCACAATGACAGGAGGAGCCCTCTCTTTTGGTAATCGTGCTCTCACCAATGGGTTTCTAGTACAGTTCGTTCAGAGAGTACCAAAACTGCGTCATCAATGTCAAGTAAGATCATTCATTTCGAATGAATGTTCTATGATTACTATGCCACTTGCTCATCATTTCATAACTATGAATATAGAAAGTTGAGTATGGATTTATGACTGTTCTCGAATGAATATATAGAAATAATTGGAAGAAGATCAATAATTCGATTTACATATATATATGTAAGCTATACCCAGTTGACTGTCTATTGGATTTCATGGTCATGCCTGGGTAAGTCATGTGATGGCTCTCGCTGCAAACGGAGGATGGAGATTTGTAGGGCTTGGACTAGAGGTTTTGCGTTGCTAAAAGAGAAATGGCATAACAAAAGGCGGCAAAACAAAGCAAAGACCAAATGACCAACTGTCTGACGGTTTTGTAATCTATTTTGTCAAAATAAAGTGTATAAAAACAACAACGACAACGGTCTATAACGAGCACGATAACGATAATAATGTTCATGTTAATAAAAAATAAAAGAGAAGCAGCAGCAGCAGCAACATCGAGAGTGAAATACATAACTAAAACGACTCATTCGCAATAGTTGGGCATAGTTGAAAGTTGTTTGTGGGCAACAACGCTTTGGGCCCGGCTTTTAGCTATGGCTAAGCGCTTTTCGCCTTGATCGAGCATCGATAATACACAAATAAACAGCAATTGAAATGTTGGTCAGCGTCTTGCCAGCTTTTGTGCAACGTACCCCACTCCGACTTGGTCTCCCAATGCCAATGCTGGATGACCATCATCCATTGCACAATGGCTTTGACGCTGGGAATCGAACCCCGAGCCCATGCGCATGATGACTTGTTCAAAATTTTATTTTTGCCCACACATTGAAAATAAAATAACAAAATTTAAAAATTCTCCATTAAAAAGGTGGCACAACAAGTCCTGCCATAACAGACAGAAGAGCAAATTTTCAATTTGTGGATATTGATAGGGTTTCTGGGACCTGCCAGAGACATCACATAGTATATCATGTATAGATGCCATATCACTGCTGCTTGGATTCCAATCGAAGGCAATCCTTAGCCTTCTGTGTCTTTCTTTCACATATAGTCGTAGTCGTAGAGTAAGCGAGTGCATTGTACTCTGTAAAATATGCAATAGATGTTGAATATGAGTATCAGAATCAGTCAGCATTTCGACTATAGCTTTCTTACTTGTTTTCAATTTGATTATCCTTCGTATGATCTCTGTGTCTCAATTGGCTTACAATTATTATCACAAATGCATCATTTTTGAAGAAAATTAAGTTTGTTTTTCTCAGTGCACATTGCAATGTCAAGTGTCAGTCAAATGTTAAGGTAAAGCCCATACCATGAACTGCAACAATGTCACTTAGGCGGCTTTTATATGGTGTATTATTATTATTCAGCATTATTATTTATTATGGCAGTTTTTATTAAAAGCTCAGAGCCATCTTCGCTTTGAGGCCTACGAAGATGTGAACAAAGGCGTGTATACACATATTTGGTATGATTGTTGGGCCAGAAAGCGAAAAGCCAAAGGCATATAAATCCAGGCCTAGAAGGTTAACGTGGCCTTTGTGCTATCTATGAGTGGCGCTTTGAAAAAAAAGATGTGAAAAACCAATCTAATGCAAGCCATAGAGTGCAGCATTTGTGAATATGATAATAATATGTTATAATTTCAGCATGAGGGTCATTCTATGATACTAGACATTGAGGTGGGCAGAAATGAGCTTAAGGGCAAGCAGCTGCATTGAGTCTGAGAGTGTGGAGGGGTATCTATATAGCATCAAAGTTGGATCAGTAATCATGTGAAGATCCACATTCAAATTTACAAATTAAACAAAAAAACTAGAAGAGAAGACTAGCTTCGGCTTGCGGAAGCTAAAATACCATTCACATTGTAAACATATAATCAAGATCAAGATAAAATGTGGTCGGCGGGCGTATGGCTTATCCACTGTACAGGGATACAAGACGAATTTGTATTGATCTGGATGAAAACTGAAAGTTATGCTACAAAGTGTTCATTTCAGATCAATTGGATATATGGTAGCTATATGATATAGATGTCCGATCTGAGTGAAACTCAAACGTGCAGATAAAAGAAGCATCTGGTAAAACTGTCAGTTTTAAGACTTCTGAGATTCTTGTATTGAAAGGGATGGACGGACCGTTGGACATGGTTATATCGACTCCTTTTGTCGAGAATATATATTCGTTATATAGTCGGAAACGCTTCCTTTTTTGCTTTGCAAGCTTCCTGTCAGAATGTGAATGGTATAAAAAGTACTGTATAAAATAGACAACGGAAAGATGGGCAATCCGTTTACTGACAATGGAGGGTAAAAGCAATCGCTTGGCTGAAAAGATATGATTTGTCATCTAGACAATCCATGGAACCAAAAGAATGCAGGATTTGCTTAGCGAATTTACGTATTTTCAACATATTTGGTTCCTTTTCAACTTTTCCTGTTCCCAAAAATACAAAATCAGAGAAGAGGTAGACTTATAGCTGCAGCAAAAGTGGGAGACAGCCAAGGGTATATCGTATACACATATATGAATCTGGAAACTATAATCCATTATAGGTGACTATACATATAAATCTGGAAACTGCAATCCATCCTAGGGGAATATTCAATCCATTTATTTACTTAAATTAATACAAATAATTCATAATTTGATTCATGCGGTTTTCCTTTCCTTCACTCTGCTGCTACTAACTCCTCACATTCTCATTTGTCAATCTTACACATCCACATACACTCTGACACATTAAGATGCTCATATAACAGGTCAGGTTTGGTGGCATTTTCATTTGAAATTTCCATTTCCAGGTACAGCAACAGCAACATCAGGTCCAGGCCATTTAATGCAAGGCAAGTCAACACAGAGCCAAACCAATCCAATCCAATCCAAACCAATCCACTAGAGAAGGCGAGTCGTCATGTGCAATATGCGACTTTTGTCGGTGTCTACATACATACATATGTATAGCCTAGCTATATGTATATTCGCACATACATTTATAGATGCTCTACTGTTGCTGCTCACGTAATCATTTTGGCCATAAACCAAACAGCCAGGCCATAACAAACAATTACGACGTCGCGTCGCATCTTCGTCTGCTAAATTATGATTTGTGTGGCAGTGTGTTGATGCTATATTTGTAGCTATTGTTGTTGCAGTGGTTGTTGCTGTTGTTGTTGTTGTTGTTGTTTTTGTTTTGTTATACTATACAAAAAATGGTATATTAATTTGTCACAAAGTTTACAACGCACAGAAGGCAGCGTTTGCGACTATGTAAAATATATATTTCTATATATTCTTGATCAGCATGATAAGTGGAAAGATATTGCAATTTCCGTCTGTCCGTCCGTCTGTATGCTTTGTCAACACATGGATCTTAGAAGTCTTAAAAGCAACTTAGTTAACATTTTCACTAGATGTTTCCTTTATCTGCGAGCTGATTAGGTTCAATTTTTATTCAGATCGGACAACTAAATCATATAGCTACCATATAACCGATTGTTCCATTCGATTGTTTCTGTTTCTCATTCAAATCGGTTATATATTTACAATGTGAATGGTATATAAACTTCGGCAAGCAGAAGCTGGCCTTCCTTTCTTGTTTTCTCAATTGCATTTTGAAAGTCCGCGTCCGTTTGACTGCAAAATTTATGCAAGTAGGAAGCGAAGATGCTGCTATAACTTTACTAAACAAAACTGGAGTCAGCTTCACAGGCTTGTTTCGGCTTAATCTTTTTGTTTGTTTTTGGCTTGCAGCTTTTTTTTTCGCCATATATTTAGCCAGCTCATGGCGGTTAATGAAGTTGCCACTTAACACGAGGGCTCCCCAAAATATAAAGGAAAAATTGTTGCATTGTCTTCTACGAAAGCTGGCTGATGTTGCTGCAGTTTGTTTGTCATCAATTAAATATGCAGACAGAGCAGATCTCTCTTCCCATCCCCATCATCATCATCATCGTCATCAACATCATCATTATACATATATGCATTTTGCTTTAGGTTAAAGGGTTTGATTATGAATATAGTGGGCTTATGTTTCCTTTGGTAGTTAATTCCGGTACTTGGCTAACTCAGCTAGATATTAGGTAGAGTGTTTATATGTTGAAGAACTACATCGTTTCAGGGGGAAAGAAGATTGCAGCTGGGTAACTTTAAGTGCTTGAAAAGTGCTCTTAGATGACCTTAATAATCTATGATTAAACTGTGGATATTGCTGAACAGTTGACCTAATATTGATAAGTCAGATAATAAATCTGGAAAGTCATCACTGAAACTTCATATATACTTACATTTCGAGAACTGGCCACACTATAATAGCTTACATCTGGCAACACTAGAATAAACTTTGGCATTTCAATTCTTTATATGGCGGTAAAGCATCATCAAAAGACACAGTATATCGCTGGTATAGTGAAGGTTGTCCAAAATCGGCTGTTGTGCCGAAAAACATCGAAAAACAAGATCATCATAAGATATATCGTGAGATAGAGGCATCCTTGCATGAACATTTAGTTGTAGTTTCCTCACGTTGAATACCCCACAATGTATCAATCGCTCAAAAAGAGGCTTGCGTCGATTAGGGCAATGAAATTATAACAAAATTCGACCGTGGTGCTTCAAAAGACGTGTATATATGATATATTGATATATGCGTATGAGCAAAACAGCAATTTTCTGTATGGGTGTTACAAAAATTGTCAAATCGAACCTTTGGAGTGGCAAGATACTTCGAAAGTTAAGTTCAAGAAATGTTAAGAAATGACTCCGTTTACATATATAAATATATAGACACGTCTAGATCGACTTGGCTGTTGATGCTGATCAAGAATATATATACTTCCTTCTGCCTCTTACATACATTTGCACGAACACAATATGCTCGCTTACTCTGCTAGAGTACGAGTATAAAAATGTAAGCAAACCAATTCTGAGCATCTAATAAATATTTGTTTATTTATTTATTTGTTTTTTAATATTATGCTAGGATAAATAAAAATTATATGTTCAATGCGATAACAAATGAAAATGCATTGATTATGCCTTATATACACACATATATAACATCTACAAAACGATATACCAATCCTGCTCCAATGTGTCTGTCTCACTGAGCATTCTTGTCTAGCGATTTCTTGACTATGCGATTGGGCTCCGCTTTGGAATCGCGCTTGAACAATCTCAGATTGGCCACGGGATATGCCAAGGTATGGCGCTGCTGATAGGGATAGGTGTGATGTGGTCTCTGCTGCTGTTGTTGGATGAGACGTAACACCTCCCAGCTGGGTATATAGGAGTCCAGCAGTGACTTGGATTCACGTCCAGCAAACAGATCGGGAGTGGGATCTGGTGGTGAGGGACGGAATGGCTTCTGATAGCCCACATAGCTGGCATAGCCTAACGATGGCCTTCTCGTGGTGATGCTGACAAAGCTTGGTGGAAATGGCAGTGGTATACGGTGGCCAGCGGCATAGTTTCGCTGCGAGGGTGGCGCATAGGCGTACTGCTTGGATCTGGTATAGGCTGGTGCGGGCTGCAGCAGTATGGTGGCTGGGTTGGCATTAGTCACTTGTGTTGATACTGGTCCCGGCAGCTGGGCATACAGATAAGGTGCTCCTTGTGGTCGCCCTGGTCGTGGAAGTGGGTGTGGCACACCGTACTGCAGATCGTTAAGCTCCTGCAGCTGTAGATTCAGATCCAGATCAAAGGGCACTATGGGTTTCAGCAGCGCTGTGGCTGTCGACGACGCTGCTCCTGTGGCTGCTGCGGTGGCAATTGTGGTTGCTGGCGTGGGTGAGCTGTCAAAGATAGTTGGAGGAGGTTAACGAGGTGCTCTTATCTAATCTTTACTGTCAATTATGGCAATCATGGTTCAGCTCGGCTGTCATTTGTGGGAAGCCAACGGCGGCTCTAAACGTGAGTGAAACCGTTTGGCATTTCAACACCCACCCAACTACAGTGAGTCCCACCAACTGGCAGCTAATTAACCTGGAATTAGACCGGGATTAGTCTAAATACCGTTAAGGGCAATACCGGCAATTTTGTCTCATTTCCAGCCAATTCCACTTATTCAATTGACAAACGATACGAAAACAAAGGAAAACGAAAGCAATGGAAAAGCAATGGAAAAGCAAAGGCGGCGGCAATTGCCATTTGCCATTCCCAATTTGTCTGCCAACACACTTGTCTGGTTAAGTATATATATCGAAATATACTTAGCTGAATCTGAACCTGAATCTGTAATTCGAGTTGAAAAATGCCAGCGGAAGTTGAATACTTTCACGGCTTTCCCAACATTCCGATGATGAGTCAAAAGAAGATCGACAACAGACAGGCGATGAAATGGTGCAGAAGGTGTCGTCTATGTGATGTTAAATGGAGATATCATGTAGGAAAGGAATCCCTCAAATATTTATATGTTCGACAAGATGGAAGTAAACTTGAAACAAAATTGAGAAATGGATTTCCTTTCATAGATTGTTAATTTTTTATATACGCTCAGCACGGGCATTTTATATTAGGAATATTTTGCGTTCTTGCTTATTATATCCGTAGCGCGGCATTGTTGTTGCCTCGCTGCATTTGTTCAGCCGTTATAGAAAGAAGTAAATGTGTAAAACTTTTACGATAGTCAAATGAATTCAGTACATACGAACGTTGACTTCGATTTAGGACCACTCCTCCCTGTTCGAGTTTTCTAAAAAGTCGCTCAAACTTGTATGAAAATGTCAGCCTTTCAGTCAATTAGGGCAAAGAGTTTTATATAGTCGATAGAAAGCTGCCAAGCAATCGACCAAGCTAGCAGCAGGGGCCTTCGCCTGAATGTGGATATAGCCACGATATCATATAGCTGCTATAGAACAATTTTGAAGTTTAAACTTTGAACAATTCGATCCCGATCGGATATAAGTCTCCCATATCCATTTAAATTTAAAGCTTCAAGCTTCGGCAAGTCGAAGTCCAATCTAAAGTTAAGCCATACAAGCTTGTGTCTCTGCTGAAAGCTCTATTAAGCTCCTACAACTTTAGGCTTTTAGCATAAGCTTTGCGAACTTAAACAGCAAAGACAAAACTCTCAAGCTCAATCTCAAGTCCAACTTAAAAGCGTTGCCAAGCCTAGCTTAAAGCTTTTAGGTATTCCACAACGGAACGAAATTGAAGCTTTTCGATTGCGGCTGAGAAAAGTTTCACAACTTTGCTTGTGTTCATACTTACATGGGTAGTCCACCTTCTCCATCCAATAGAAAATAGGTGCCGGGGCCTGTGCCTGGCAGCTGGGTGGGCAGAGCATAGCCCGCACTCAGTTGCTGATGCTGTCGCTGTAATTGACGCAGTCGCTCCACTCTATCCCGCTGGGCGGCATCGTGCACATAGCTGGGCGGCACGCTGGCCGCTACACTTGGTCGCCACTCGTAATGCGTGGGCAGCAAAGGCGGTCGATTCACATCGACATTCACATCCAATATCTGCTGCTCTCGCTCCAGATCCTCCAAACGCAACTGCACCGGACTATTGTCATCATCGTAACCGCGCGGCGTACGCGCAGTCAATGCTGCTCGAGATCCAGCCAGAGTCATCAGCAGAAGCAGAGCTGGCAACTAAAGAGTAGGAAAAGGAGAGCAGATTTGGGTAGCGCATTAGAAGGGCATTGGACTTGGACTCGACTAGACTGGTGAACAGGTGAACAGGTGCCAGAGACGGAGCAAGTGCCACAACAAGCAAGTGGAATTTGAATGCCGAATGTTTGCGGTGAAAGGTTTTTGCCTTTCGCCTGTTAGACACTGCCACTGCCACTGCCACAGCCACTGCCCCTGTCCATGCCACGCCCATCAGCGTCCAGTGATGCGTTTAATTGAGTTTTTATTTGACATGAAATTTGTTTGAAATGAAATGCTTAGCTGAGACAAATTGAAAATGAATCCGTTTCTTTCGAACACGAACAGGCCGCAAGCTGGAATTGGGCGTTTCGGTGGTTTTACGTCTGGCAGAGCTTGACTAAAGGAGGCACAAAGAAACCTATACAGATGCCCCCTACTGATGCTCCCCCAAGCAGTAAAAAGCAAGTAATGTGCGGTCTTTATATTTTACTATACGGCTCGGGTTACTTTATGTTATATATATCGATTTACTTGGAATGCAGATCGATAGATCAAGCTCTAATATGAAACTGTTATATGAAACTGCACCACAGGTATTATCCCACAAAGGTAGGGAGTGATATCTAAAGGGACATCCGTGTAACTTCTTACTTCATGTAAAACTAACAATATGAAACATTTACAATTTGCTCCGTCTATGATATTCCCTATCAAAGTTATACAATACCATCTACAACTTCGCTTGACCCTTATGTCATAGCACCACCCAGAAGCTGGCTATGACATTCACACATGACATTTGATTGATAGCAAACAGACAACGATTTTTATTCTTTTGTGTCAGAGTCAAGTTCGTATCTGAAGTCTTTTGTTTTGTTGACACGGTGTGGTTTGGTGTCAAATGCTCGCGAACAAAAGCCTCAAATTAAGCGACCTAACGATGCGTATTGGCAGCCCAACACCACCATTAGCCATTGAAGGCATTAATCATACTGCATTTACTTTGCATTTGACCTGGGCGAATCATTAGCTGAAATCTCCGTGCAAAACAGCAGCAACGACAGCTTCGTTCAAAAATAATTACAGAGCAAAGCCAAACTGGCGCACGCTCACGCACCGATCTTGATCATCAGCACCATGATGATGATCATAATGCTGCCGCTGGCTGGCTCTCTGTAGGCTAAATGTTTCAGTTTGTCGATTGCGCCAAAAAAATTGCAACTAGTTTTTCGTTCGAATCGCAGTGATGGTTGCACAAAATGCAATTTTTGGATGCCGCTCATCCAAAAAGACGAAGAGTGCAATTTGGTTTTAAGATTTTATTTCATGGATGTTGCAATACCTTGGCCAGCATGCGAATCTACTAGTAGTATCTGTGTATATATTTGGCGTGACAAATGGCCATAAAGTTGATTTCGCTAAGCATTTAGAAAGGCGGCTGCATTGGCTTATCAGCAGAGCCGTGCAACCTGCATTGGCCTTGTGCAAACTTAGAGAGGCAACAAAGCCACCGCCCACCCATCCCATCCACCATAAATGCCACTTGCAGTTGATTTAAACTGTTGCAGCATAAAAAGAAAGTAACGGGAGCTGTGAACCATGACAATATACGTTATCCATATGCGTATAATATGATCAAGAATAAAATGTTCAAGTTTCAATGACTTAATATCAAATTGGAAAAGGCGATGTAAATTGGTCTACTTAGTGATTATGAAGCTAATAGAATCAGGCTTTAGGTTATAGGAAGCTTTTCTCAGAGACTTGTATTATTTCATATTTCAAATTGATTTCATTATCCATGTTAGTTTTCAGATATTTGTGATGATTTAATCAATTATTATTATTTACAAGGCTGTTGAAGTCTCACTTTCAGGGAAATAAACAAAAGTTCCCAAAACTTTGAAAGCTATAAAAACCAGCTGACTCTGATGAAGAGCATTATGAAAAATCAGATATGATTAGATTTTCAGTCAGTCGTTTATCCATTAGATTGAGAATATTTTTATTGAAAGCGACTGTGTGATGTGGATTCAAATCAAACAATGTTTATGAATTACTGTTAACTTTTTCTCATGATATTAGAAATTTGTATATGAAAAATGTTTGGATATAACAAAATTTACCAACAACAACAACATATTTTTGAATATCAACTAGAACATTATCGCTTTCAAAAAAAGATCACTAAGAACTAAACGAATGTGAACTAAACATGCATAGATAAACCAAGTCATGTCACTAAAAATTTCACTTTATTCATTGAGTTAAAAAGTAAAAGTAATTTCATTAAATTATCCTTATCCAAATCATTTCATCTGGGGTTGATTATTTTGTGGTATATTCCTTATTACGATCTACTTATACGTAAATTAGGTACACTAGAAATTGAATTTGGTGATTGAAAATTTTGAAGGGAAGAAAATGATATCCAGAAATTTCCTTAAAATTATACATTTGAGTCCAAAATCAGAAGGAACGGCTACCATGCCAAAGCTTATATACCATTCACATTGTAAATATACAACCGATCTAGATCAAATTTGGTCGGTGGGCGTATAGCTACAGTGTACGCCAGACATACAAGACAAATTAGTTTTGATTTGGATGAAAAACAGAAAAGTTATGCTGCTAAGTGTTCATTCCGGAACAATCGGTTATATGGGAGCTGTATGACATAGATGTTCGATCTGCATAAAACTCGACAGACGAACATGGCTATATCGATTTCCCTTGTCATGCTGATCAAAAATATATATACTTTATATAGTCGGAAACATTAAGATTCTCTCGTACTCAGCATTTATTTAGCAACACTTTTTGATTTTTATAATCGTACTTCTATATTGTATTCATGCAAATGTACGTAACAGGCAAAAGGAGTATCTTATAGGCGGAATATCGGCTATACCGTTCTTGCAAACTTTTAAGATTCTGATGTAGTTTTCTTTCCTTCCTTATACAATAATAACTTTTCTTAACAATGTCCAAGCGCCTGCAGAGCGCTGGCATCCTTCATGAATTGTCACCTTTCTCAGTTGCAACTCCTTATATACTATCAATGCTTACTCTCTACCACCCTTAGTTATTATCTGTTTTGGGGAACTCTTAACATGTTCACTTGATCTTCCATTTGCCATTTGCATACGCACCATCTTTTGCATATGTGGAATTTTTGATCGCTTTGTAGATATTTGATTGGTTCGTTAACTTTATGATGCTGTTGTTCGTTTTGATCAGCCAAAACAAAAAAAAAAACACACTCCAACAAGAGATATGGTATGTACTCTTAAGACCAGCACAAAACAACATTCACCGAAAAAAAAAATAGAAACATTAACACATCTTGGTCTTGGCAAGCGGAACACAAAAATAACAACAAGCCGCAACTGTAATCCGGGGAGCTGCTTCCAAAAGACCAAAACCGACCATGTACCGAAACGCAAAGCAACTGCGACAGACCAAAGCGCAGCCATGGTGTTTTATACCTAGACCAAGAGATGCGAGACGTTGGTGGCAACCCGGGCATCGGGCATCGGCCATCGGCCACCGGCCTGGCCTGGTCACGAGGTAGAGGCAATGTCCAAAAGGGGGTTAAACAGAGCGGTTCTCTGCGTACAAAGCTTTGGCAGCTGACGTTGAGGCAGATGTTGACATGGATGATGAGTGGCTGGGGTTGGGGCTGGGCTGGATGCACACACATCTACACACCCACACACACACGCACACACACAAAGCAGCATTGTTAGACATGAACATGAACTTGTAACTAAAGCAAAAGCAGGCATAGATTCGGCCTACTCCTCAGACAGAAACTGAGGCTGAACCTGAAAGCGCAAGCAATTAATTGAAATGGAAATGGAAAGTAAACGGCAACAGCCTGGAAATTTCAATTGAAATCATTTTGAATCCAAAACCACCCAGTTAAACAGCAACATCAACAGCAACAGCAACAGCAACAAAAGGTAAGACACAAAGCTAATTTACGCGCTTAAAACTGTTATAACAACAACTGAGGAGGCCAAAGCAGCCAAAAAAATGGAAAAAAAAACATGACCATTAATTGAACTACATGGAATTGTTCCCCTCTACCCCTCTACCCTACAATCTTCAAATGTATTTCAAACTTGTTGAAACTCTGCCTACGGTCATTCCCTAGTCATCGATAACCGCTCACTTCCGCTCCATCTCCATCTCCATCTTGCTTTTGGGCAAGTGCACCTAATCATTGGCCCGCCAAATCTCATTACATTGCTCTTACAAGTAATCCACATGGAGCATAACAACGCCGCAGGGCGTCGGCATCGTCATCACTACTTAAATCTCAAACAGTTCAAACAACTTCACAACTGGACATGTGGAACGTTAAGAGCTTGAGAGTCAATTTGTGGCAAATGGATGTGATTCCGATTGCGGTGCAATGCTATGTGATGAGATGCGATGTGATGTGATGTGGCACAGCATAATGCCCATCAATTTCTTTGGCACTTAAGTAATAGAGTATGCCGGATAATGTGAATTTGTTTTTCAACTTGTGATGACAGACATAACTACCACAGATATAGGAATGATAAAGAGAAGATATATTGATAATATCATATGATTTATCATAAGCTGCCATCAGGTTTCCGAGACGCCTTTCTTTTGGTTTCATTTCTATGTGAAACTAGAGATATTTTCATTCCAAGAAGTCGGCTTTTAACATATTAAGGCAGCCTTAAGAATGTTACTTAACACCATTTATAGCTATAGTTATTAGATCCAATCTGAATCACTACAGTATATACAGTATATACAGTTAGATCTGACAACATCTACATATAGTTGTATATAATACCTTTTGTCCAGGCTGACTGATTTAGGAACAACGCACAGATCAGACGGAAATAGAAAGCAGGCACATGCAGAGTACAGTTTATGACGTAGTCGCACAGTAACGGATCCGTATTTGCCGAATTCCAACTGCAAGTGTGTCATAATCGAGGTCAGAGGTTGTATGGAATTCACACTCACGATAAAAATGATCCATTTGAAAAGAGGTCGCTGTATTGTTTGAGTGTGATTGGGATAATTTACAAAGAGAAACCTGGGCAAGACCGGGTAAAATTTGTACTTGACCGTTTTTTATTGGATTTCAATAATATCTGCAGCTTATGTGTCCACTGCGTGTGGCATCTACGTCGTCGACTGAACAAATTTGATACGGATCGGGCAACTAAATCATACAGAACATCGAATCGAACAAAATTTGGCTTGTATTCATTTTAGTAGGCCCTACGTCTGTCGACTAAGTTTTATACAGATCAGACCACTATATCATATAGTCTACATACAACCGATTTCCTCGGAATGAACACAAAATGTATGTTTTTCATCCAAATTGAACCAACTTTGGGTTGTATTCATTTTAGGAGGCCTCACCACTTCTTACTAAATTTGATATAGATCGAACAACTCTATCATATCGACATTTTCTAGGCATAAACCCAAAATTGTGGTTTTTTATCCAAATCGAAACAATTTTGGTTTGTATCCATTTTAGTAGTTCCCAAGCTCGTTGACCGAAATTGATTAACGGCGATCTGCTGTTCCTCTGTTCTGTGATTAGGCTCATATTTGGCCAGGTCAATAAGCAGGTCAATAAGCAGCATGGTCAAATTAGGAGTGAAGAGAAACCCTGAAAGTATCGCGAGAGACAGATAAGCCCACAGTTTGCTCTGCCTTATGGTTTGATGGATTCGTTACTTCTTTCAAAATGCGAACGGTGATAATGTTACCATCAACAGCGAGTGGTATAGAGAAATGATTATCAACTAGAGATCACTCTAAACTCTCCTACACTGCGAAAAAAAGGAATGCTTTACTGAATGATCTTGCTAAGATTTTCGTTTCACTTCTCTTACGATCGCCGATGACCTTTCTTCTTAATGCAAAGCCAAGAAACGGGCCCACTTTTTCTCTGCTTAACTGTAGGGTATTCCAAATCCGTGTTCATTTATTGAATTGCATTTATTTAAGGCTTTTGGGTATTTGCTCTACTTATGGCGGTGCCAAGTGAAAGAAATTACCCCCAAGCCATGCGCTTCATATGATTGAGTTGCAGTTGAAGATGAAAGAGCGAGCTGTAATGAAAGCGTTGAAATGCCCGTAGTGTGTGCTAATGCCAAATGAATTTGTCAAAACCTGACAATTAGACATATTTATGACTTGACAGAGTGAGAGAGAGAGGGCACTGGGACTTGGACTTGCACTGATGCTGGTGGTGGTGGTGGTGGTGCTGCTGGAACTGACGTAATCTCAAGGTTGGCCACGTAATGGATGATTTACCTAATCCCATTCCACTTCCACTTCAACAACTTACTTTCAACCTCCTCCCCACCACATAACATGTGTAAATGTTAATATTACGCATTTGTTGTGGCCAAGTTAGGTTTTCTTTACTTTCGCAGAAGATAGAAGAAAACAATGGAAATGCATTCTGTACGGCCGTTTCGGTGTTGGCGCTGTCTCAGGCCTAACCTTGTTGAGGGTTTTGTATATGGGTCTATTTGTTCGTTTGTCTGCATGTTTATTTGTTATTTTTGTTGTTCAAATAAACCATCTAGGTTTGGTAATAGGCCGGAGGTTCCAAAATACTTTTGCAATTGCTTGCGATCTAGCTATGATTTAACACATTTTTGTATATTTCGGACACCGAAATGAGCTCGAAATGATTAATAGAGCATTTGTGTTTTTTTTTTTTTTTGATATTTTTTTGTGCCTGTTTGTGTTTTGCATATGAAAAGTAAAAACGCAAAAGAGAAAGGTATATGAGAAATGTTCAAAAATGTATAATAACTACACTTGTCGACCGCAGAAACTCTCTGTGAATTGACCCCGTTTGTGTAACATAGAGTAGAGATGGAGTGGAGATGGAGATGTTCGAAAGATTATGCAAAGGCTTAATGTTCTCGGTAATCGGTGTTACCTTTGATAATCGGCTTGGTGACCTTTGTTTCAACATTTTGGAATCTTTTACTTTTAATAAAGTTTAAATGATTTTGATTTTGTGATGAATCCAAAGTCGAAATCAGCACTATTAATGAATTTAGATGGCACAATTTATAATGGAATCCATACAAATACAAATCCGTGTACTTTCAATCGCTACATATATACGTATATGCTGTCTCTCTTTCTGTTTGTATAACTCCCTCTCTTACCGCAATCGTGGGATTGGCATAATCGGTCCTGCGACATCAGCGCTTTTATCGTGAGTTAAGGAAATCAGTTTGGCCAAAAAATTTAAATTTCAACTGAATTTGTCGTTGGATTGTCTCAACAAGAAAGAGTCGATGAACTCAGCTCTTTATATGGCGATAAAGCTCCGTCGTAAGACACAGTAAATCGCGGGTTTAGTGAATTCAATCGTGGTCGTAGTTGGGTCGCCGACGAACTCTGTGAAGGTCGTCCAAAATCGGTTGTTGTGCCAAAAACCATCGATGTAAGGCGTGAACTGATAATGCAAGATTGTCATGTGACATATCGTGAGATAGAGGCGTCTTTGCACATTAGTTCCACTTCAATACAATCGCTTTTCAATGAACACTTAGTTTTACTACAATTTTCCCATTATTTATCAATCGCTCACAAAAAGACTCGCGTCGATTGATGTAAGGAAATTATTTTAAAATTTGACCGTTGTGCTTAAAAAGACGTGCATAAAATCCTGACAAATCATGGATAAATGCGTATGAGCCGGAAACAAAATAGCAATCCAAAGTGGTGGCATTCCAAGTCGAGTCAAATCCAACAAAAGTTGCTCCTGGAAGAAGCAGAGCGATGGAAATGGTCGCCAGTTTGTTTGGCCGAAAGGGTCATTTGGCCACTATTCCACTTAAGCAAGAAAGGATGGTCAATTCTGAGTGGTACACGACCTTCGAAGGACCAACAGCCAAAGGCGATTCATTCTCTATCATGACAATGCGAGCTCTCACACATCTCACCAAACAGGTACATCGAATTGATGATTCATCCTCCGTACAGTTCTGATTTGGCACCCAATGACTTCTTCTTGTCCCTGAATATCACAGGTAAGCTGCGTGCTCAACGATTTGCGAGCGCCGAAGAAGCAGTTGAAGCATTGAAAACCCATCTTTTAGAGGTGTCTCTAGAGGAATGGAAAAACTACTTTGACAAATGTGTTGAACGAATGCAAAAGGGGGAATATTTAGAAAAAGAATAACCATGGCTAGATTTCATTAGTGTGCTCTCTTCTCTCTTGTCACCATTCACTCACCGTTCGCTCTCTGACAATAGTTTTTGCAAATATGCGAAGCAGGTTCTTCGTTTGAAGAGGGCTCTCTTCTTGTAGTCGCGCTCTCCCGCTCACTACAATGAGAGCAAATCTATTTCAAAATGAATGCCAAGTAAGATCAAATATTTCGAATAAAGGTCTCATGATTACTATGCCGTCCTCTACATTATTCATGAGTATGAATATTCACAATTATAATATTCATGAATGGCCGAAACTAATGTATCCATCCATGCTTGGATCTAACATACATATACCAACGCTACACTTCACTTCACTTTATTTGAATAACAACAAGTTTTAAACGCTTATAAAGAAAATTTGAAAAAAATTAAAAGAAATTAAAAAAATTTAAAAAAATTAACAAATATACAATATAATATTTAACAATAACAACAACAATTTGTAGGACTGAACAAGTCAATCTTGCCATTGGCTAGGACTGCCCTGTTCATCGTACTTATGACCTGGCCCTGAGGTACATGTGCGTATGCGGATGCGACGCTGTGCCTGATGAAGCTGCATCATGACCGCCTCCTGCCGGCAGATACTCGTTGAGATTGAGGCTAAATGTGGGCGGATAGTGCTTGTCCTTGGCCTCGCGATTAATGCGGTAGCTGCTGCGATAGGCGGCCGCCGGACTAATGGCACTGGCATAGCCATGCAGGGCGCCAGTTGCGTAATGAAGTCCAGTGACGCCTGTGTTGGCGGGCATCGCACTCAGCACAGCTGGGGCACGAGCACCATAATCCGGGTTGGCGCCCACATTGGGCGTCAGTGCAGCACCAGGTGCCTGCAGGCCATTGGAGGAGCCTGCCGTCAGATAGGGGCTGATGGGCACAATGATGGGTCGCGTGGGTATCAGCTGGAGATACTGAACTGTTCCGCTGCCATCCTGCAGACTCTGTGCAGGCAAGTACTGCATGAGCATGGGTGTACTGGGCAGGTTGGACAGAGTGTTGGCAGCAGCTACGCCGCTCTGCATGGGCGTAAAGTTGGTTTCCATTTCAGGCATCTTATAGGAAGGCTTGAAACCCGGATCCGCTGTGGGCTGCTGCGACTGGGACTGTGCCTGTGCCTGGGCCTGCGACTGGGCCTGCGCCTGGGCCTGGGCCTGGGCTGTAGCTAGGCTATCATAGTTGCTGGCAAAGGCACTCAATGAGTTGAGATGCGCTTCATGGTTGGGCAAACCGCCTGGCAATGGCTTCAGCTGCTGCTGTTGCTGCACCTGTACACTATTGGGAGACTTTGCTGCCTTGTTGGCTATCTCTGGATTGGACACGGGCACTGCTTGGATTAACGGCACCAGCACCACCAGCTGTATGAGGAGTAACTGGCAATGACGATCGCGCAGCATCTGTAAGATTGGAGATTTGGTTAATAAAGATAGGAAGCTGGCAAGCTTTAACACTTATGTAAGCGTGCGTCTTCTCCTCTAGAAGTTTTAGGGAGAGAGAGTTTTAGCAGAAAGACTCAAATCCTGGCAAACTCAGCGAAAGGTTTGTTTTTATAAGCCAAAATAAAGAAACAAGAAAGGAGATAGCTTGCTTCCACTCTTTTATAATAATGGGACGTTAACATACAATACGCAGTGTGTTCAAGTGGCCCCTAACGACACCAAGCCGAGGGGCTTCCTAGGTGAACATTTCTAGTTATATTGGAACAGTCGTTTCTTCTGATACAGAGTTCAGTGTAAGTAAGCTAACCATTTGCTGAAGAGCGCTCATCTTCTGCGATGAAGCAACTAATTTGCTGAGAATCTCATCTTTGTTCCCATAGCGTAAATGACACCATCTGACCTGAGAATTGCCTTATCAACTATGGACAATAACGGTAGCTTATGAGTGATGATAACAGCAGTAATATTTTGCTTTCTTGCAATGCCAATTGCATGAGTTAATCATGCCTCTCCATTGCTATCTAAGTTAACGTTTGGCTCATCAAGTACTAAATGTTTCGTGTGACCACAAAAAACCTCTGGTACGTCCAAGAAGCTGCTTTTGACCGATAGAGAGCATTACTCAGCCAGGACCTCTAACTGTTGTATCATATCCATTTGGTGAGCCTAGAATTAGTTCATGTATTCCTGGAGTTTTTGCTGCTTTGATTATTTCTTCAGGATTTTGATCTGGTCTCATGCAAGTAATATTAGCTTTGACACTAGTGTTAAATAACTCAATATGTTGGAGGTAAGTAGCCAACATAGTTACCAAAACTTTCTAGATTCCAAGTATATACATCAGCGCCATCTAGTCTGACTACACCAGATATTGGCTTCCACAAACCAACAGTTGATTTTGCGATAGTGAATTTACCAGAAGCTGCTGCATATCTTTTCTATTTTTTATCCAAATCAAAGGAAATTCGTCTTGTATGCCTTGTATCTTGCACTTTGTTCGAAGAAATAAAGCAGATATAATCGATAGCAACAGTGCGGATATGAAATCAGTTATTGTTTGGACAAAGTTGTTTGCTTCTGATTCACGCGAATTCACGATCAAATTCGGCCGTAAATGTAAATGTAATGAAGCCTCATTCTTTCTGTTTGAGGACATGTCCTAACCTTGTTTTCAGCTCGTAAACAGTTTCATAGTGACCAGCGAAGCGAGTGGGATTCATTGTTTTCACAATAATGTTAGGATTTTCGGAAACTTGAAGATCTTTCCAGCGAATTATACTTTCCTGAAAAATTTTTACACATCTTGAACTACTTAAAAAAAGTTACTGATTTCAGCATTTCAGCATCAATATAGAGGGCTCCTAATAGTATTTCAATATTAGCTAACCTGTCTGACCCTAGCTGTTAGCATATTACAGGCTGTAAAAATAATTTTCAAAATTTATGAACAACTTTTTATCCGAAACTGGTTTATCCGAATTTAAACAGAAATGATAGGCTTGTCCGACGACAGCATTTCATTCAGATCGGCCAACTATATCAACCTTTGTAGAACATATAACATATATCTGTAAGGATAAGTTAGCTTCGACCTTAAGTCAGCCTTAAGTCAGCCCTAAGATTATGTGTACGGTGGTGTGAGTGGTTGAGTGAGTATTGCAGTGGTTTGAGTGCCAATAAAAGCTTCTGCCAGAGGTATCTGATCGCCACCTACATAATATATCTATTTTATATATAACATTTTAAAGTGTTGGAATTTATAGTTATTTTATACCCTTGCAGGTAGTATTGTAATTTTGTCTTTGATCATAATCGAGTCACTATGCAAACATGGAAACTTTTTCATTAAATCTCTGTTAAGACATATAAATATCGACTACCTAAGATTACTATGGCTCTCTTGTTCAGGTATAATAAATAGTTCATAAGGCTAACTAACTCAGGGCGCCAGAGTCTTACATTTCAGTTTTGTGAGTGTAAGAGAGACAGAACATTCTGCTTTTTATTTTGATTCAGTACGATTGTCCTCTCTCTCTCTCTCACTCTCTCTACCTCATACACAGCGATAATAACAAAATGTTGTTTGCTATAAGAGAAGTGGTTGTCTGTGAAAGCCTATATAGATATAGTTCTCTGATCTGCATTAAATATGCTCAGCTGTGAGGATTTTTCTAAAACTGACCAAAACCAAATTTGGTTTGGATAAACAATCGATCGTTTTAATCGATCGGCTTATAAGCCTATGGTGATTTCAGAGATAGCTTTGTTTATCAAAACAGTATGAAAACGAGTATGGCTATATCGACTTGGCTTGTTTTGCTGGTCAAGAATATATATACTTTATAGGGTCGAAGATACCTATGCATATACAAATCAAAGATTTTATTGATCTTAAAGTTATGAACATTCTTCTTGGACGCCAAAACAGAAAATTTTAGGGAATACCTTTTTATGGGGCTAAGATTCAATGTGTATTTTCCTTATATAGATTGTACTATATCAGTTGAAATTCTATTGAATTGAACCCTCGATATAATATTATATTTCCTTATAACAAATGGAGTGTAGATTATTTGCAGATTGTGTTCGGCTTCTTCACAGTGAACACAGAAATGTTCAGGCACCTGAAGCACTGACAATCTTCGCTCCCAACATTGTTGGTTCTAGCTGTACTTGATATCGTATACTATAATGTTCATTGAGGAAATACCATTGATGATATAGTAGCACCATTGGCGACTGAACCGCACTTTCACTTGTTGACTTCTAAATTTTTGTTTACTTCAAAACAATCTTTGGCCTGAGGCAATATTTAAACTTAAAACTTGTAAAAAAAATAAGACAAAGAATTCAATATATTTCACCTCTTTAAAGGTTTGATTTGGTGTTGTTGAATATTTTGTTTTTCTGTTTTTTTATGTTTGCAGTTTCTTGCAACCCGAGCCTGGCAAGCGCCGCGATACGTTTAACTTCGCCAAATGCCAAGGCAGCCGGCTTTTATATCAAAATGTTTCCTGGCCACCATCGCATGGACGGTGCCAGAGCTGGCGGCACAGGCAGCGACACCAGTCGAAGAGTTTTTGGAGTCGGCTCGCTGGTAATTTTCCTCAGTTGCCATTAAAAGTAAAATGTAAAATGCAGCAAACCAAAACCAAAACAAACTTTGAAAACGAAACCAAAGCTGCGCCAGCTATGCAGTTATTTATGTACACACATACATACATACATGTTTACATGCATATGCTTGCATAGATGTACAAACGTACATAGGTATGTACAGAAAGGCCTTGCGTGTCATTGGCGTTGCAAGTTGAAGTATTTTTTGTGGCCAATTCTTTGGAATACTCATCATGGCAACGTGTCGGTGTCGTCATCCTCAATTGTTGATGTTGCACTTGGGGCCCAAATGCTTTTGGCCATGTTTCAAGTTCAAGTTTAACACGAGCCGCTTTTTTTCCACTTCGTCACTATTTTTTCACTTTTCTTTTCTTTTCTGTTTGTTTTTTTGTTCCGTCTTTCGAAATGCGGTGCACAATTAGGCGTTGTGTGGCATGTCTTCCGCATTTCCATGATGTTGCCCGATGGACGGGACGATATGCTCAAACGGGTTTTACTTTATCTAAACGTTGAGGTAGCCGAGTAGGTAGCTCTTTTGGTTGTGGAAAACGTTTTTATACAGTTTATTTTATTAATTGGTTTGGACAGCATTGCACATAATGGTTGGCAAAACATTCAAGGCTGTTCGGATCGCATATTTTGCTTGGATATAGTTGAGTTGGTGTTATGGTTTATTACCTTTTCATATGTTACTGGCGATTTATTTATACACGATCGTGCTTTACATAAGATATATTATTATAAGTAGGTTCTCCTAATGGACTGACTAGGGTGGATCAACTCAGAGGTAAAACCATAAAAGCTAGATGACTCAAATTATGCACACAAGTTACAGTTTATGGGGTGGATTCGTACATGGTAGATGGTAGCTGAAAGTATGTTATAATTGAGGTAATAATTCAAATGGGACTGCATTTATTCGACGACCGTAAAGTATGCTACAAGTTTTATATACTGCAAAGAGGCAACACAGGATCAGGAACTCCCACTAGAGGCTACTTATCATACGTGAGCTGGAGTTCCTCAGGGCAGCTTCCTTGGCCCGCTGCTCTAGTCAAAATATGCAGCAGATTTACCCTGCCCTAGCGAGTATCATATGGAAGTTCCCAGGAAGGCTCTACTTGCTACTTACGCTGATGATATTGCACTGCTCTACAGATCCAAATGTCGCAATGAGGCAGCAGATGGACTCAAAGAGTACCTTACCACATTGGCTGCCTGGTGAAAGAGATGGAATCTAAAGGTCAATCCACAAAAGACAGCTAATCCCTGTTTTACCTTGAAGTTTCTCATTGACCACACCCCATCTATACAATTGGAAGGCGTAACTCTGGACCAACCATTGCAAGCTAAGTTCCTCGGCTTAAGCCTTTACAAACGCCAAACTTTTGCCCTTCACTTGAACGCTACGGCTAGAAAATGTGGTCAAAGAGAGCAACAACTGTGGTGGCTGATCAACAGAAGAAGCACCTTGTCACTCAGAGCCAAAAGAGCAGTCTATGTTCTCTGTATAACAGCGATCTGGTTATATGGAGTGCATCGTGTCATGCGTGCTATTACGAACTGCCCCTGTTATGTACGCGGCGCCACCTTTCTTTGCGGCCTAAATCTGCATACAGTGGAGGAGTAAATTTGAAGGCACACTAGTAGATACAGTGATAGACTAAGAGAACACAACAGTATGCTCGCGAGATGCTTACTCCCTGAGAGGTCGCTAAGGAGATTAAAAAAACGGGTTCTTCCAAAGCTATTGGACAACCTTAAATTCCCCCTCGCAATACGAGAATATTTGCAAGTCGTCGCGTTGCATGTCCATGCTATTATTCTAGCTCTGCCAGTGCAAGGTGATCAGAAATGTAGGACCAATCTTGATACAGCCCTTGTCATTCCATCCTGTTCTGTTGGGGCAGGCTAAAATTGGTTCCATTATCGAAACCTGAAATATCCAATTAGAGAATAAACTGCTAAAATACAGCTTAGAAAATCAATAGCTGAGAACTTATTTAAGGAACTTTATAGAAAGAAATACTGAATCCTATAACCAGACTATTGACTTAAAGTTGACTTTGAATTTTGGTAGCTGCCGGAATCATTAACGGGCCAGATACAGTTCGCTTTCGTGGATGCGCGGCGCCCTAACCTCGACTGGTCCGAAAACCAAATTGGTGAGATTCTGATTGAAAGCGCAGGACATGCGGTGAAACCACTTGCTATAGCTATGTCCGATCTTGGCGGGCAGGGCAGTGGCCCATAGTGTAAACCAGAGCAGACAGCCACCTATAATACTGGTGACCGCGCCCAGCAGCCAATACTCCCAGGCGGCAAATGTGCTGTCCTCGATGCACCAGGTATGCAGCACCGCAACAATCGCACAGTGGCACAGACCCTCAATGCGGCACCATAACTTGGTCAGCAAGAGGTCAAAGGTGATGCAACAGACAATCGTTTCCACTGTCAACTCGAAGAGTATCGAACGATTGCAGAACCAGCTCGGGAAGATGCTCACCGCCTGCAGCACAGCCACGATGCAGGCCACAAACAACCAGCTGCCCAGCAAGGGTGCCGGCGAGCAATTGGCCAGGAGGAAGTAGTACGAGACGCCGATAACCGAGTGCAGCAGTATGGCCATGCCCAAAGCAGAGAGACGGGCCATTTCCAACCAGCAAATGACTGACAACTGTCAGCGGCCTTCCTGCTTCTGTCTGAAAACCGCTGAGGGGCTGAGTAACTCCAATCCAGACCAATCCGTACAGTGGCTATCCGGCCTGTCCTGCTCGGGCTCTTGCTCTGTGTTTATGCGTCAGCCTACGAATCGAGTGTTTATCCAAAGTAACGAGTTTACATCTGACTTTCGTATGTAATAAGACGAGTTTGACTGGCTTCAAAGTCAAGGCCTTGTTTTCCTAGCCATTACGTAGTATGTGGCATGTGGAGCAGATACAGATACAGTTGCTGATGTGATGTGATGTGATGTGATGTGATGGAAATGTGTTGCCGGCTTACTTTCATTTTTCTTTTGGCATGCAAAATGCAAGCAACTCGTTTTGAGTGCAAATATTAAACTGAACTTTATATCAAAATTCTTCGATTTATATGAAATTTTGTCTAGCGTTATCAAAGAGTCACCCGCTGTGAAAAGCAGAAGGTTCCCAGAAGTAATCTATAGTTATAGTGACACATTAGAAGAGTCTACCAAATTTGTCTACAAATCGTAATGAAATTAAGCAAATCGGTAGATGTGCTCATACATCTACAAACCAAGTTTCAAATAAATGTGCTAAAAACTGTGGGAGATATAAGGCATTTATCGATTTGCGGGAGTCTACATACCAAATCTAGTGACTCTAGCCCTTATAGTCTCTGAGAATTAGGTGTTTATAGGGAAGGACAGATGCACGGGGCTAAATCGACTCCGCTGATGATGCACGTTTACTCTACTAGAGTACGAGTATAAACATGAATAAGACCCTTATTAATTTCCTAAATTTTCGACGTTTCTTTTCACCTTATAAACTTATTCCTTACAAATTTGGAAAAGTGCGCCGATGTATCGATATTATCGATGTTGCGACCCCAACTGTCGCAGCTCTACTTTTCAAAACTTGGCAGGCCTGGTCACAACACAAACCCTTCGTCGCGATTCTCAATAATTTAAGGACTCGGTTGTAGCTGTGATTGTCGTTGCCGCGGTTCGCCGTTATCCGGTAACGGATGCCACGCTTGGATGCTCTTGGCGTGGCATCCATAAGCTTTAGTTTTTTTCTTTTCCTCTATCTCTTTGCCTTTCTTTCTCCCTCTCTCTCTCGCTCTTTTTCTAGCTGTGAATTTTTCGTGCTATCCTGATCCTGATGTGGATTTTGTCCTTTTTTATTTTATTTTTTTTTATCATCTGCTGACAAATTCGTATTCCCTCTCTGTAAGTAATAAATGGAGTAAATATTCCTTGACAACTTGCACGGCCGTGTGTGTTCTTGCTTATATCAAGATCACATCGATGTATGATGGTAACAGCTTATCTAGCTCATAACAGTTGTTATATGTACACATATATATATATCGGGATGGGATGATTTGGGAAACTCTAAAAAGTTGGTCAAATGGCACTTTGTTTAGAATTTGAAATGTTTTCAATTGTTTGGGAATTATTTACAATTCGTTCCCTGATTGAGCCTACGATTAAGTGAACACTCTTTAGCCGAGACGCGCTGTTCTTTGTCATAGCCTAGCATTGGCTTCAGGAACTCCCAAAATTCCACAGCATCCACACGACTCAGACTGTGCTGGCTGATCAGTTCATCTACTATGATCCTTTCCCTAACTCTAGAATGCATTTCTGTATGTGGCAAGCTGCAAAGACTGCCAAGCCATCGCATTGCTGACAAATTCGTATTCAATCTCTGCAAGTGGTTGGTGGAGCAAATTTAACTTGATAACTTTCACCTCCACGTGACTGTTCTTGCTTATATCAAACATCAGCCAGACTGTGGCTTATCTAGTGGTCTTATGGCCAGATAGCGTTCTAACATAATGGAATAATATATTTCAATTGTCATAATGTATTGGACCATGATCATGATCAAAACTATTCCTTAAACAATATATATAACAAATAGAGAATATATAATTTTGCAGAGTAGACCAGCTGGACACAAATCAGACATAAAACGGCGGAACGAAGTCACTGTCCAAAAAACAGCACTCTTGGCTCTCTGTATGGAGAGTGATCAATCTCCTGACTCCAGAAGCGGTTATAGTTTTGCAGCAAGATGGCTGGATGAGATGGCTGGAGTTGCTACACTATGAAATAATTCTGATTTGAAGTTGCACTTTCTGTCAATTGCCAGAGTTGGCCATAAAATATAAAATTGTATAAGAATTCAAACACAATTGCATACGTCCCGTATGTCTTTGCTCAATGTGGCAGAGAACACCATAACTTGCTTGTGTGCTACGGAACATCTTGCTGCAACATCTTGTCACCCTCATCGAGTACAAAATGGTTGAGGCTTAACTTCTTGTTGCGTGTCAAAGCCAAATAACCGACCACAATCTGGGGTCTTCTCAGCTGTAACTTTGCTGTTGAGAACCGCCTATCCGTTGGATGGATAATTTTCATTGGTACAACGAGTCAAGTGCTGCTTTCCTAGGATGTAGACACAGGCACTCCATGTGGGATGTGAAATAGAACGGCAAACTAACAAATATATCTTGCTAATTGCATTCTTTCGGTTATTAATTTCCTGTGTGTAATTCGTGTTACAATAAGTAAAGCATTATATTAGATATTCCACTCGTGCACTGATCTGACGCCCCAAATTTGGTACCTCTAGCTCTTATAGTCTCCGAGATCTAGGTGTTCATATGGACGGAAGGACGGAGACGCTTCCCTCTACGTGTTACAATATACTCGTTTACTCTGCTAGAGTACGAGTATACAAAGCAAAGAGCGGAGTAGAAATTTCATATTCTGAGAGCCTGAAAACATGAAAATTCAAGTTGGCAGCAACTTATATACGATCCAATCAGAGGGTCATTTCGTTTCTGATGCACATGCATACATGATTATAACATTGACAGAGAGAATGGATCAAACTCAAACTTGATCAGCTTGTAGATAAGAGAATCAATCATCTGGCCAAAGCTTCAACTCACCTGGTTGTTATACTTTTTACCTGGCTCTATAGATAGATGTTTCACAACAGCCATAGCTGTCTCCTATTCCAGTTTTTGATTAGGCTTCCAACCAATTTTCATTGTTGTCATTGACTATTATCCACATCTTTATTTAAGTCAATCCTCGTATATTCTTAACTTCTCCTGAATATGCCATATGTTCTCCTTCTCTTCCTCCTCAGCAGCTCCTATTCGTGAATTCTAGACGATGCCTAAACTTAATGCAGGATAAATAAGCATATAGTTGAAATTAAATTTCTTGCGCCTTCTTTTACTTTTCCTCTCCCCCTCATTCCCTCTTCATTGGCCTTATCCAGCTGCAGCAGGATAAGTAATACGTCAAGCTGCTTTGTGCTCTGCAGTACTTTCCTGCCAGCTGTGGCTGGTGGCTGGTGAGGATTGGGTTGCTGGCGGCTGCAAGATAGCCGTCTGTGTCCATTGTGTCTGTGTTGCGGCTGTCTTTCATGTCAACTGAATTTTTTGCTTTTGCAGCGGCTTGTTGTGCGCTTTTCTTGCACCGCTTTAAACCACTTAATGGATTTTTTTCTCCTGCTTCCTGGCTTAGACGTGCTCGGCGCTGGCAGGGATGCGAGTTGCGGCTCCGTTTGCCATTCATGCTGCCAGTTTTCTTGCAGCTTCATTCACAAAGACTTGCAATTCATCAAATCTCGTTAGCCTCGGCTTTCATAGAAAATCTGAAGGCAGCTTTTGCTTTGCTTTTATTTTCGGGTTTTTACTTCTTTGGCTTGCACTTCATTCGAGTGAAAAGACGCCACGCCACGCCCAGACACAGCCACTACTGGCACAGCAGGGGTACAGGGGTAGGGCAGCGATCCCAGGGGTCCTTGAACAAATGCTTTACTAATCTGCTTGCCCAGGTTGGTGAATCCTGCTGCCTCCTGCTGCTGGCTGCCTGCTCACTTAAAGCTAAAAGTCAATCCCAATCCCGAACCCAACATTAAACCCCCTTTTGCCTGGCCATAGGCTACCAACGGCCAGAGGTTAAATATAACCAATATAGTCTGACGAAATCAAAATGTTGTATATCTTGCCTCTGGTCTCCCATAACTCTCTACATCCTTCTTAGCACAAAGCACATTTTTGGTATTACATTTTTCATGGCGAAACCCAAAACAAACCCATTCCTATTGCAGCGCAAACGTTGCACAATGCAGTAGCAGGTGCAGCTCACTCATCAATGATGCATTGGAGCTAAAACGGATAGGAACAGGGATAAGGTTTAACCCACACTACTTTACCTAACTTAAACCTATATATATATTAAAATTGTGAAACTAAACGGTTCTCAAAATGAGAGCAAAGTGAGACCAACGCTTCTTGAAATAAGAACAGGGTTTCTTAAAATGGGAACAAATATTCTCAAAATGAGACCAAAGACTTTTAAAACGAGAATAAAAGTTCGCTTTTCTGAAGGCTGAGGTTCAAAAGTGTTCTTGAACACGCTCTGGAAGTCAGCCCAAATCGTCCTTGACGTGATCCCAAAGCATTCGAGAAGTGGGAACAAAACCCCGTTCCCAGTTTGAGAATACCGTTCACGGTATTGTGAACAAAATTATTGACTTTGTACCAATACTTTTTGAATGGTTTTTTATAATCGTGCTCTATTAGAGTAAACGAGTACATTGTATTTGTGCAAATGTCCTTCTGTCCGTATGAAACCTAGATCTCGGAGACTATAAGAGCTGGGGTCACTAAATTTGGGGGGCGGAATGATCTGTAAGTATACCAAAACTGATGGTTTTCTATCCGAATGAAATGAAAATAAATTTGGTAAATGTCAGTCTTAGAAGCCTCCACTTCTGCTGACCAAAATACATTCGGATCGGACCACTATATTATATTGCTCCAATATATCTGACCGATTAAGAATGAACTCTAAGTATACCGGGTTTTTTTGCTTTTTATCCGAATGGAACCAAATTTTGTACGTGTCAGCTTTAGACGCCTTCATATGTGCTGACCGAACTTCAACCAAATCTGCAAGGTTATGTAAGCTTCGGTTACCCAAAGTTGGTTAACTTTGTATTTCTCTCTCTTGTATTTCTATATCATTCACCAAAAATCTGAATATATATTCATTTTGTCGTGAAGTTTGCAACGTACAGAAGGAAACATATCCGACCATATAAAGTATATATATTTTGGGTCAGCATGCCCGCCCGTCTGTTTCAACCCGGAGATCTCAGAAGTCTCAGAATTCAGATTTCGCTTCTGTCTGCACAGAAAGTTATGATCCTAAGTGTTAATTCAGGGAAAGTCGGTTATATGGGAGCTAAATGATATAGTTGTCCGATTTGAGTGAAACTCGACAAGTAAGCATCTGGTAAAAAGACGGACGGACGGACAAACTGACATGGTTATATCGATTCCCCCGTGTCATGCTAATCAAGAATATATATATTTCACTTAGTCCTCCGAGTATATGATTGAGTGTGCATTAAAATTAGGTATCCCTTGCAGGTCTCTGATGCATACATAATATATTATATATACATGATATATCATTGACAGAGAGAGAGACAGCGGTCTGCAACTACTCTTCTAGTCAGGATTTCGACTATAGTGTTCTTACTTGTTCTGTGTATATAGGAGTACCTCGTTAATTTGTTGCATTCTCAACGACTCTGTAACCGCTTTGCCTGTTAGCTTAAGCTGTTCGTTGAATATTCTACGAACAGCGGTCTCTGGGAAATCGTTTTCGGCAAGGCCTCTTTTTACCAGGATTTTTTCTAAGTTCATTTCTCAGCCTTTAACTACTCGACCTCCTGAGTTAGTTTTCTATTTGCCTCAACTTCCGAAAGGAGTTCACCCACCTTTAAGGTTTGCTATGTCTTTATTTGTTGCCATGTTAGCTCCCATCCCTGTCTCGATTCTCCTAAGGCATCCATTATATATGTTTGTATATATTGTACATCTTGTTCGCCTTTAAATCTCAGAAGTCTTAGAAGCTACAGGCTGCACACTGCACACTGTCTCTTGCATGCACTGCCTGGAAAGGCATACAATTCATAAATTCAATCTCCAATCTCCAATCTCCGCCCTGTACTGGTGGGCATAGCCTGAGTCAGTGGCTGGCAAACCCTGCTCTAATGTCTTCATCCTTTACATTTTAAGTATATTTCTTGTGTAGGCTACTTTAAGTGTGACCAGCTCCGAGCTCCGAGGACTATTGTGTGTTACCTCTGCTATTCGAGCTGCTGCAACTCCTTTGTCATATCACAATGGCTGAGAGGCCAACACAGTTAGAACTACTTTTCCAGCCATTTATCAATGTTTCACCATATCTTACCAAGTGCCAAACATTTTAGAAGTCTTTCTGCCACTGCCGCTCCTGCTCTTGCTCCTGTTCCTCCTCCACACGCATCCCATTCATTACATGGCTGGCTGGTGTGCGTTCATCAAGCAAACAGGCGGTACTGCATATCGTGTGGCACAAGCAAACACTGCTGCACATTGCGCACCCACAAAATGCATTCAATTAACAATTTTCTTCGGGTCGGGGCTTGCTCTGACTCAAACTGCAGCTCCTGCTCCTGCTCCTGGCTTGGCATAAAACTTTGCCGCAGTGCGTGACGTTTTGCAGCAATGGAGGCTTTTAATCAAAAACTTGCACCCAAGTGCCTGGGCAAGTTTTTGGACTCCGAACCAAGTTTTCTGCGGCGAAGGCAACGGAGACCGTTGCGTCAGCAGCGGCAGCGGCACCGGCAAACTTCTCAAATTGTGACGTCGACAAAAGTCAAACCGTTGCCCGTCGTGCAAAAAGTCTCATATGCTGTCTGCAATCAGTTCAAGTTTAGAGTTTGAAAAAAAAATAAGAATGAAATACAAATGCCAGAAAAGAACATAAAACCGATATGTGCATACTCTAGGTATATATCAGTTGTACAATTGCAGGAGGAAATACTATAACTTTGCCTCGAACTGTTATAGATTGCGATATAGAGCGTCTGCCTCATCATCATTGATCATGAGTGATCAGTGTGTAGTGAAGAGTGACCAGTTTGTGGTGAAAGCAGTGATCATCCTTCTTGGTCACTTCAGCGATCACTAAAGACTCATCTTGATCTTGCTGTTCGTTTATATGTTGACAAAGACTGGCAAGGATTGGGCTATTAACAAGACTTCAGAGCCATATTTATCAGCTGTGGAGAAGGAACAGGGATCAGGTTCTGATCTGTTATATTTGTTATATATTTTCAGATTCTAGTCTAATTCACCCTAAGGCAAGTGTATCCAAGACGGCTAGAAGCAAATGAAGGCCGTAAATTGCTCCGGCTGCAAAAATTCATTCAAAGTGTGTGAGTGCCGCAAAGTCAAGTCCCAAACTTTTCACAAACCATACGACCCACCACCCACCCAACCATCACCCAACCATCCGCCCGCATGCTGAGAACTTGAAGCGCTGCTTGTGTCCGCCGGGTCCGGGTGCATGTGTTTACCTAAAGCAGTTGCCGTTGCCGTAGCTGGGCTACGTCCGTGTCCATTTAGCAAAAGTAATTACGCGTCGATACGTTTCATTTGTGTTACTTTTCTGGGCAATTAAGGCAAAAAGTTTTCGTTTTCGTTTTCCACTGGCATCTAAAATTTTCATAGTTAATTGTAGAGACGATCTGGCGACTGATTTGGCTGGTGTGGCGGTGACGTCAATTGTCTGTGTTGTGAAAAGTTTTGAAAACTTTGGCCAATATTGTTGTTGCTCTTTTATGAAGTTATACAGATAGAGCGCGATTTTGTGCTCGTGATAATGATTGAAGTTAATATACATATTTCTTGTTGTTTATTTCTGATCGATTTGTAATTGTAAGTGAGCAAATGGGCAAAGAATGTGAATTGTTGAACTTTGAAAATGTTTAATTTATGGAAATTTTATAGCTTGTTGCATATTTGCACTCTTGTGCGTTGCAAAGTCAAACAACAGGGTATACCAGAGGCAAGTAAAAACGACAACTGAAATTGAAAATTTCATTTTCCTAAGGCATACGAAGGGATATGTATATATTTCGGGAATAGCAAATAATAACAAACGTTTTTAAATGAAAATGGCTTTATTGTTTTCCAAGATATTTCCCTTGCTGATCAATACACTTTTGCATTCGTTCAAACCATTTTACATTGCAGTTTTTCCATTCCTATTGAGACACCTTCAAGACATGGTTTTACAACGTTGCAACTGAGTCTTCAATTGGATCTTTTGACTGCTCAAAAATGCACCTGTTTGGCGAGATGTGTGAGAGATCGATTGTCATGATGTAAAGTGAGTCTTCTTTGGCGGTTGGTTCTCCGAAAACTTCCGGCAAATAAATGAATCAGGATTGATCATCCTTTATTGCTTAAGCGGAATAGTGGCCACATGACCCATTCGGCCGAAGAAACAGGCGATCATTTGCATCGCTGTGCTTCTTCCACGATTTGGCTCATCTTTGAATGCTCACACGGTCGATTGCTGTTTTGTTTCGGGCTCATACGTATATATCCATGATTTGTCACGATTTGATGCACGTCTTTTGAAGCACCACGGTCAAATTTTAAGATTATTTCCTTACACCAATCAACGCGAGTCTTTTTGTGAGCAATTGATAAAGTATGTCCTACCCAACGAAAGCAAATTGTAGTAAAACTTAGTGTTCATGCAAAAACGAATGTATTGAAGTGGAACCAATGTGCAAAGATGCCTCTATCTCACGATATGTTACATGACAATCTTGCATTATCAGTTCACGCACTACATCGATGCTTTCCTTTGGCCCAACAGCCGATTTTGGAAGACTTTCACCGAATTCGTCGGCGACCGAACTACGACCACGATTGAATTTACTATACCAGCGATTTACTGTGTTTTTTGACAGTGCTTTATCGTCTTCTTAAGAACTGGTTCATCGACACATTCTTCTTGAGATAATCCACAGCGAAAGTTGTGAAAAATATTCCAACGAAAACCTTCTCTTGAATTATTCATTTTTTAGACAAATTGATTTTCGTAACTCACTGTAAACAAAGCAAATAGGACTTGCACATCAAAACGTTGTGAGTACGTTAATGCTAAAGAAGTCTAACTTTATTATGATGTCAGATTTTAGCTATTGACATTAGAGTTGCCAGTTTCAGAAACATAAAAAGCTTCACAAGGGGCTAGAAATATTTCTGAAGAAAAAATGTTGAATATTTCTTTTTTTCTTCTATCAAACTGATTCTTCGCATTTCAACAAGTTCATGTTCATTACCTTAATTACATAATTAGCAATTCTGTTATCAAGAAAATGCTGAATAGGCATCGCCAAAAACAGGATATCGTTGGGTTGATTCAATGCAAATGTTTGCTATTCGATTTCGCATATTAAGCTGCCATATCAAGAATCGTCTATATCTTTCCATTCATTATCGTCAACACATCGATTTACCTTCTAAATTTTTAATAATTTGTAGTAAACGATGCCTCCAATCATACTCCAGGAATAGCTCAAATATTACTCTAAGCACTTCTCGCTATGACCAAAGCCACAGCTAGCTCATCATCATTATTATCAGCATAATCATTAACATAAAGCGACAACAATTTGCCAACCCCCATCCTCTATCCAACCCCCATCCTGGCCTGCTCATGACCAGCTTTGCAATGTGCAAAAAGTGTTTCTCATTAAAAAGTTGTTTCGCAATTTTATTATCCTGTCGTCGTCGTTGGCGTTGGCGTTGACGTTGGCGTTGGGGTCGCCTGTGGTCTTTCCAGGTGCGCGAGCGCTTATTGTCACGAGCCGGGGTGACAATGTCAATAAAGCAAACTTCATCACACCCAGCGAGCCCAGAGCCCAGATCCAAGTTAAACCCAACGCAACCAAAGTACAGCAGCAACAGCAACAGCAACGCCATCAAATTATTTTTAAATTACTTGCAACAAAAAAAGAGCAGTGCTAGGAAGCGCTAAAAGTTATAATAATAAAAACAAGTTAGAACGCTATAGTCGATATTCCGACTATGAGATACTCAAACTCAGCATCTATTTAATATTCGACAGACTCAAAAGTATGCAACGCTCTCTGATTTCTGTTATTTTGAATGTGCAAAATGTGCTTATACATATATAACTAGAGTTTCAACTAAATGTGTCAAAAACGCTTCCTTCTGCCTGTTACATACATTTCCACGAATACAATATACTCGTCTGCTCTACTACAGTACGAGTATATAAAAAAAGATGTGAAAAGTAACTGCAAACTTTGAATAGTCGAAGCTTATTTACCCTCTAAGTTGCAAAGACCCTTATGTGTATGAAAGAATCGATTAGTTATAATATCTCTTAAGACTCCCTAGATCTTCATGTTGAAACGGTCCTATCATACCAATTTGTATATACATATTATTAGCTTAGTAAAATAAGAGGCCAATGCTTGTAAGGATATCTCAAATTGTATGTATAGGGCTAAGCTGTTCCTATAGAAATATACTTACATATGAACAGACAGACCTCGCTTCTTCAACATGAAATCATCACAATGAAGAACACATGTAATTTTTAAGCTGAGAATGCTTCCTTCTCTGCTTTACAAATATCCTGATAAAATTATAAAACTCTCTACAAGGGTACACAAAAACACAGAACGATTTACAGCACGCCGCTCTCAACACTTTGCCGCACCGGACAGGGCTTCCTGTCCTTTTCACGTTTTCTTTAGGGCACCGTCATGGGATTGTGCATGAATTGTAGTTTTATAGTTTTTGTCAACAATTTACCTAGGAATTCAGTTTTTCAGAGTGAAGCTGCACTCCTGTTATTCTCTTGGTTGATTTTCGTTACCGCCGGATGGCAAAGTCGAAGTATTTTATATAGTATTTTATATACAGTATCCGCACAAAGGTAAGAAGAATACACGGAACAGACCAAAAGAGGAACATTGATGCGCGGTATTGTTGTTGTCTCGCTGTATTTAAGAGTATGCTACAGAAGGCAAATGCATACTATTTGTAGCATACTTGCAGGCTGGCAATTAAATTCATACCCACACTTAGAGAAAAGAGTTGACCAAGCTAGAAGAAATCTTGATTTAAGTACGAAACTCTTAAATTAAGAGTTTTTTAACGATGTTTTTTTGCTAGCTCGAATCAAGTTTTATTAATTCTGAAAATAAATTATTCATTTTTCAAGTGTTTTCTGGTCATTTTTAGAGTTGTAACTTTATTGTAAAGCATTCATAGTTGAACCCGTGGCATTAATAATGCTAACGAGCAGTCGTTGTAGGAGCTGCAATATGTATTTGGAGCCTGGCGGCAATTTCGAATGACAATTAGTGAAAAGTGATGAACCTTTAGAGAACCCTTTGGCAACCCCGTTAGAGAACTTTTTAGAGAAACCGTTGGAAAGATTTGTTAGAAAACCTGTTAGAGCAAGTGTTAGAGAAGCTGATTTTCATTTTGACTGACAGTGTCACATATCGATTCGATTCAGCGAAAACTATCCTCTATATATTCCTTTTTATATGCAGTTAGTTCACATATGCCATACAAAATTTGCCCCAAAAGTACCGTGGACCGTATAAAATCAACTGTGTCTTTTGGAAATATTAGGAATATTGGAAGCTACTAGATTGAGATCCTGGATGCAAACACTAGAGAAAGCCTTTGCGCTATATTGCTAATCAAGATCGAAGTCGATCTTATGTCAGGTTGACCGAGCGGTAAACGTATTCTTATATGTTGTTTGAATATAATGGCTATATCATATAGATGTACGTAATGTAACATATATCGTGTCATGGATTAATTAGATAAAGATTTTTAAGTTGAAACTGAAGAACGCCGATCACTGTTTGTAAGTTAATATGTCGAATGTTTATCAGAAGAAAAATTAAAACAAATTCTAGAAGATTTCATATTATGCAGACTGTTGATCAGATGAAATATTAAAATTGAATAAGCCTACCAGAGTGCGGTTTGGTATTCGATGAGACACACTTATCAGAACAAAAATTAAAAAATTAAAAAAATTAAAAATATAAAAGTGAAAGCCAGAGCGGTCTTTACAACGCAAAGGCTAAACACGAAATGAATTCAGTTGGGGGAAACTTTAAATGGTTAATTATGTGCACCAAGAAAAGCCTGCTATGTTCATATTCACCTAGCAACGATACAATATTTGCTAAGAATGATTTCAAAATTAGCCTACTTGGGTTGGGGTAACCTCGTACACCATAACCTTTTGGAAGCCTTCTAGGATATATGATATAATAATATTTAGTTTGAATGAAAGCATTCATCATTTACTGCCTTTTGGCAAGGATGAACAATATCTACCAAATCTGTTTGTTCACGATTTTGACTATGATTATGATCCTATCGTTACGGTGAGCCAAAGATATCTTTTTTAAAATTGGTATATATTCTATGTATATATATATATATAATATATTCTCATATTTTCTATCAAGATCAATAGCTGAATCGATTTAGCCATCAGTTTATCATCAAATTTCTCTATGCCCGCAATTATGAAGCAGATTTTCGGGCAGCTAAGCGAAATAAAAAATATATTTTTTGGGCTAATTCAACAAAGATTTTGTTAAGTTGCAAAAAGAAGAAGAAACTTCGTTTTATTCGTACCATTCTGACACTTCCATTTAAAAGTTAACTTAAAACAGTCGGTTTATCTTCTATTGCGATGCAAGGTGCTTCACAAATCTATACGACACTCATTAAAGTTTACCCAACATTCGCTCAATCGAGGATATTGACAAGACTATGTTCATAGTTTGAAATGGAAGTGCAAGGATTATTATGATTGACAGGATTTTACTAGAAATGTTAACAACAAATATCAAAAGGAGCGTTGAAAATGCAGGGATCAGTGTTATTTGCATTAAAACTAAACTAACTCCGAAACTTCTGAATTTTTATCAGACGAACCGTGTATCACTCATGGGCTCTTAATGATCCTAATCAAAAATGATCCCAATTTGCTCAAAAGGGTCATAACTGGTGACGAATCATGGGTGGTATGAGGTTATGACATCGAAACCAAAGCCCAAACATCCCAATGGAAGCACTCAGGAGAGCCAAGACCGAAGAAATAGATAATCGCCGAGCACAACGAAATTCGTCTAACCTTTTTATCTGTCGAAAACAAACTAAGTATGCTATGTACGTGAAATTGTGAATGTATGTTCGGGACATGTGTAGCAACACAACAACAACAACAAAATAGATAGTCAAACTGTACGTTGCCCGCCAAACTGAAAAAGTCCTCTTACTTTTTGAACACACCTCGTACATATACATATACATATATATATATACTTGATTGCAGGATTTCATTTCGCTTCTTTCCCTAGAGCACTTCAGAAGAGCGTTTTCATACAATCAATTGACATTCACGTCAACATTGTTGAATTTATGGGCTGGTTATATAATCAGAAAGTGAGTCTGAAATGCATTGACAACGTGTCACTCTTGCTTTGGCATTGAATGGGAAATGCCACCTGCCATAGTTCTAGCTGATAACTGGTGTTTTGATACTACCCAAGTGCACTCAGAATCGACATTATCAATTACTTTAGTGGGCGCTTTGCGTACTTGAAAAACCAACTAGATTTTTTGCTAAACAACAATTACATGTAAAAGCATAGTTGTGTTTCCAGCTCTCTCATAATGAATGGCCTTATATGCAGTGCAAGCATTATATATAATTATATATATATTTACAGCCTGTTCCGATAATATAAAGTAGTAAATTTCGATTTCTAAAGATAATGGTCTGTCTATAAGTCGAAGGCTGGCAGTTCATTAGCCAGGCGGAGGGTAAAAGCATAAATCTAATATGGCAAATCGACCGAATAGTTTTATCTTTATGGAACTATAAATTGTGTGAATCAGCCTTATGGGTTTCTAAAGAAACTACCTAAATTATAAATTATAAGATTGCAATATTTATCAGTGTTTCTGTATGCGTATGCTGGCAATTTTTTAACCAGATTGAACGACTATATCTTATAGCCGACATATCCAGCATGAATTTGTAGTATGAAAAGCTTCTTTGCTTTTTTAATGAAATTGCATCATGTACGCATAATAGATGCCTCCACACAGCCCAATTATATCTGTATCCGGGTACTTTCATACTCAACTTCAACTGATTTCTTCGGAATGACTCCTTATTGTTGTTATTTGTCGAAATTTTACCAAATTTTGTATATAGTTTGTGTTTTCAGAGTCTTCTTGGGATTAAGCTTTCATCTATATCAGGCTACTTTTGCATTTGCTTGTTCTGGTGTGTTCCTGTCCAGCAAGCCCGGGTTGGACTAACGTCCACCATGTATTGGGAGAAATATAAATATGCTTGCATAGATATTACAGCTTTTTTATTATTAATACTAGAAAACTACTTTTAAATTATTCCAATAAAACCAATTTTCCTACAACAACATATTTTCTCCATATGAAACAAAACCGTCCCATGTAGTTCCTAGCATGATCACGGGCCATCACTCGGTGTCTTGAGACAGGATGAGATAAAAAAAACTATATTTTCATATTAAGGGATTATTTTTAAGATAAGTAAGCCACATTTTATCCAAAACTAGGAGAACCTTTATTCGTTCACATTCAGATCAGATCATTCAATTCGAGAGCAGAGCGCCTGCAATGAAAGTGTCAACTTTTTAAAGAATATTTTTATATTTTTTGTTATTTTCTGTAAATATTACATGCATGTATTATACCTTTTACCCATCCGGAAGTATTCATCTGAATGATAATGAAAACCGCATACAAATCCGTTGTGCGTTTTAAAAGATTTAAGAATAAGATTACATATGGACAGACAGACAGATGGGGGAAACGATACGATATACTATGTATAAGTCGATACAGCTTCGATGAAATACAGTCACGGGGACTAAAAAGACGTCCACAAAAGCAGCAGTTGACATACTGATAGCTAAATTCCAAGAAATGTTATAGCTTCCTCTTTAAAATCTGATATATTACTACCAAAGCAGTAGAGAAGTATGTGATGTTTAATTTCGAAATGACACAGTTATTGGAATAGCAGACTCTGTTGAAGAATTATGGAAAACCATCGAGGCTGGATTATCCTTCACAATAAGAATGCAATCAGTTGCTACAACAGCATCTCTAAGCACTCGAAACATTGAATTAATTTACTTGATACTTAGTGGCTTATTCTTGTTCTCGATTTTCAATAACATGCCAGGGTCTACAGTTGCTGATATTGAAAGAGTCGGTTGTAGATTTTGAAAAACTTATCTTCTGAGTGTTAAAAGTGCTTCAAATGTGAATTATTACTTAGTCAAAGCGAATTCAGGCTTATGGAGAATATTTTGAAGAATGATAAAGCCATATTCCACGACTGATTCATGTTCTTTATCTTCTAACAACTTTGACCTTTCGACCACCAGGCTTTCTCCTAGATATCTATAAAACTCTTTGTCCTGACTAACTGAAAACAAACGGAAATTGATAGGACGCTGACATTTTCAAACAAGGCTATGGTGGAAGCGTGCTTGGATATAAAATTTTAAAGTGAACCCGGGCAAGGCCGGGTAAAGTTTCTACCGTATAAATGTATATTTTCATTGTAGGTAACACTTCAGCGTCAAACTATCGAAATATGCAATTATTTGTTCACCTTTCGGCAGCTATTTTTTAAGATATGATTCAATATATAAATATCTGTTATATGGCAGAAGTTTCTTTCCCTCTGTCTCTTTTGTCTCTTTTTTTCTTTGATTATTTCTCTCTCTATTTGACTCTGCTTTGATTATAATGATGATTGAGATTAGTTCTTTTGGCATATCCACAATGCATACAAAAACAAAAAAGAAAGAAAAAATTGTTATATTTTGAATTTATAATGTGTCTCTCCGTGAATTCCTTAATTCTTATTCAGTTTGATTTCACTTTTCTATTGTTCAAGTACATTATATTATATGCTACGGTTCGTTTTAGTTTTGCTCGAGCTGTTGTTCTTCGCCGTCCAGAACGGACCAACTCAGAAAGTTAACGTTGAGGCACTAATGACTAATTGATACAAGCTCGTGAGTCCGTGTCGATGCTTCGGCATAGCCTCCTATCTGATCAAAGATAAAGTATCATATTCCGAGCGCGATTAGATTTTCGATTGTTGACTCTCAGCGGCCAGTTAGTACGCTCTCAGGCATAATGTCATCAAGAGGTGGATTCGTTAAGCTTACTCTGTTGGTGGTTTTGGCGCTGTTTGCCCTGCTGCTGCTTTTCAACACGCTGCAGGTTCAGTTCACTCGTCAGGAGCAGCTACAGCGGCAGCACCTGCAATATGAGACCAAACCACATACGATAACACATCAGAGACAGCCCCCGCTCCCCATTAGCAAGCCCACTCGGCCGCCCGTACAACAGGTGGATGAGCCTGTGGATGAGGAGTTGGTGCTGCAGCTGGAAAAGGAGCTGCCCGAGATAGACTATGGCTTCTGGTATCACGAGGCCAAGCCGCGCAACTATCGCCTGAACAACAGCTGTGCCCAGTATCCGCATCCGCTGGAGCTGCAGCTGCACAACATATACTGGCAGAGCTTCATCAACGAGAACATCACCTTCCGGCTCTATGCCGCCTATCTGGATGTACGCGAGACGGCCAAGCCGCATGTGGTGCGCGTGCTGGGCACCGCCAACCAGATCGGCTACCAATTTCCGCTCACCTTCTGCCAGTTGTGGTACGAGGGACACAGCAAGCCCATCATAGTTCAGGTCAGTGACTTTGTCAGCGTCTGGGTCAGAGCCTGGGGCCATACGCCGTATCTGAGCTATCCCCATCTGATGAATTGTCCGGTGCCCAAGGATTTGCCACCCAATATCATGCAGTCGATGCCGCGCACCGTGTCCCTGGTGTCTGCGGCTTGCCAGAGCGCCAGCAATTCGCTGCGGGTGCATTTTGAGGTGCCGCTGCCGCCGCTGGTGAACAATACTACTGGCAGCAATACCACCCTAGTCACCACCACCACGACCCCCAGCCCCGGCAATAGCACAAATAGAACTCTAAATTTTGGAGTCTGCGTCAAGGGATTCGATTTCCCCTACTTGGATCTGTCGGAGCGACTGATCGAGTGGTTCGAGATGCAGCGTCTGTTGGGCGCCACGCGCATCTATGCCTACATGTACGACGTACATCCGGCGGTGCAGCGCGTTCTGGACTACTACGAGCGCACCGGTTACCTGGATTTGCGGCCGCTTACCATGGCAAATGGAATGCCCAGGCTGCGCCACTACCAGCACATCCTGTTGCATCAACGTGTGCTGGTCAAGCGGCTGAACGAGCTGATACCCTACAACGATTGCTTCTACCGCAACATGTACCGCCATGACTATCTACTCAATGTTGATGTGGATGAGGTCATCATGCCGCTGGGCTCCCTGCGCAGCTGGCAGCAGGTGCTGGACACAGCGCTGCAAGCAGAGGCAGCCACGCCGAAAGCCAAATGCGCCAATGCCCACACTGCGCTTTGTGTCATCAATTCCCACTTTACACGCCACGTGCCCGAGGTGCAGAACCACGAGCAGCTGGAGGCCGACGAGCTGTACATGCTGCAGCACACGTTGAGGCATCGCAACTATTCACGGCCAGGCATGGCGACCAAGTGCTTCCACGACACGCGCTACTCATTGACTCTGCACAATCACTTCACTCTCAAGTGGCTCAGCAACGGCTGCAGTCCGAAGACCCTGGCAACGGAACTGGTGCACATGCAGCACTACCGTGAGCCGGACAATAGGTATAACCTGACAGATCTGGTGGAGGATCGCACCATCTGGAAGTTTGCCAGCGAGTTGCGTGCAGCCGTGGAGCACGTGTGGGAGCACATTGATGATGACGTGGTGAGCAGCCCCGATGACCAGGACGTTAGCACGCTGGACCAGGAGTTCGAACGCGAAACGGAACAGGAGCTGGCCCAGGAGCAGCAGCAACTGCTGCAGCAGGCTTAGTCCACCCGAGAGGGTGCCGTGATAGTGTTTTTTTTTTTGTTTTTATTTCTCTACTTATCTTATACATAGCCTTAGTCTTACAGTATTCCCAATGAAGTACACATTTACCCACATACTCAATGGCTCAGCATAATCTGGTTGATTATCTGTCTTTAGTTCAAAATATAAATGTTAAGTTCCAAAAACAAAAATGATATTTAACACTGTCGGGATTGATAAGCTTGTAATTGATAAAGGGGGGTAGCGATAACGATAAAGATAAAGGAAACTGAGAATCTGCTAAGAAACAAAGAACAGCCAGGAACTTCTTAAATATGAATCAACTGCTAGTCCTGCTAGTCTGGTAGAGATTTCCTGGATTGGGGTGATTCGAAAGGGTTTTCAGAAGTAGTTAAAAAGTTTCCCTTTGAAAAGTAGTTTCTCATCTGTCTTGTCTCGCCTGCCTCTCTTTTCTTTCTCATCCTTCCTTATCCGTCTTCTTATTTCCTTACTCTGCTTCCTCCATCTCTAACTCGAACCTCGCTTTCGGATCTCTCATATATCTTCCGTCACTCTTTTTGTTCTCTTCATCTTTCTGTCATCTCTTTGTCTTCTCCCAGCTTTCTCTATGCCTCTCCTACCCCAGCCATACATTCCCTACAGCACATTTGCAGAAATTCCCACAATATTTGTTGTCGATTCATTGTTTCACTGCTGATTCTTCTTGATAATTTCGACTTATATCCGGATCCTCTACAGGGCATTGTTTTGATGAAAATGTTTAGTTGTGACATACTCATATCACCTAAGGGGAATCACGTAAATAAAAACATACATCATTATTTCTAATCTTCAACAACTTCAAGAGGTTTCCTTCACATTTCCCTCTTCATTTTCTATATGTCAACGACATGGCAAATCGCTATCACGTTCAATAACAATAATCTGGCTATTGCGGTTTATTGATGGCATATCATTACCCTCGACAGCATGTCCAATTTGTGTTTGATAAAGAATGTGTTTTCTGATAACTGAATGATGTGACACTTTTGATAACATTCAGCTGTGTTTTAGTCGCCCAAATTTATATAATGCTCATTAATAAACTACAGATGTGGGTTGGGTTATGTTTATTAGCCATAATCTTGGTACTATATTCTTATCTGAACATTAGACTGCTCGTATCGTATGTGAGTATGTATGTATGTGTTATGGAAAGTAGAGCAAAGCACATTAAATATTGCTTGCTTTTGAAAGTTTGGGGTTTTATAGTTTAATAATATTTTCAACAGAATCCCAAATTCAAGGGAACAAATAAAGGGTGTTCCAAATACGATGCAATTTAGATAATTTCACCATTTTTGATTGTCATGAAACTGCTCACTGAATATGCACACTCATTTACTTAGTAGTCATTGTGACGCGGTAGGTATGTTGTCGGAATACTTTTCACTGTGAGTGTTGTTAATATTCAATTGATTAGGATTGACTGTTTATATTATGATGAATGCTTCATGCATATCTCCTCAACGCATTCATGTCGATCATCATGCCTTTGCATATTATTGTCACCATATCTGTAACGCATAGATGGAAGCATCTCCTGATCTCTCTCTGATCGGTATGACAAACCGAGACATAAACAAACTCATAGACCGTCAATTGTGCTGCTTATTCAAATGCTCTTCGACATTGCGTGAGCACTTTATATGAAGCAGCACCATTGGTCTTTCAATAAGTGCGAAGAAACGGAATTTTAACATTCGCTGTTGGTTAACATTTAAGCAACTAATCTCTTAGTTGACCATCTACTATTGTAGCTTATCTATGGCCGAGAAGAAATAGCCACGTCCGCCTGATTCTATGAGAACTAATCTATCAGTATTATAGCTCTCATATAAAAACCGATTTAGGATGAACAATTAGTAAGCAGAATTCACGATAGATATTGAATAATTACTTAGAATGAAAGAACGCGGAGCTCACGATTGCTCTCAGATTGCTGCTAAGTGTTATATCCGGGAAAACGATTACATAGATTTAATATTTCCTTGTTAAATTTCTTCATCAAGTTGTTTTACAATCACCGGTTAGTCCTTTCACGCATTTCGGCTATGTGAGGCGCATTGTTCTCTCTTATTGTTCGCTTCTGCTCTTGAGATCTTGAGATCTTGAAAACTATGTAAATGTATGAATGTTCAAATACTCTTACAATTTGCTTTTCAATTTGATGTCTTTCTCAATCTTTAGAATATTAATATTCATTCACAGTTTTTGGGAAATGCATTTTCTATCCTTATATAGAGAGGTAACAAAAAAAAATTGTCTCGAAAATCTTCGAGTTATTAACCAATTCCAATAAACTGGCCAAATTCCCCATACTACATTGATCTTATAATCCCTATAAGCTGTAATTAAAGCATACATCCCTAAGGTATGCAAAGTTTTTATAGAGTTGACAAACTGGGAAAAGCTTTAAGCTACAATGCTACCTTATCACTCTCACTCTCTGGGCAATTCCCCTATGTGTTATGTGCAGTCCCACACTCAGGAAAGAAAGATACGAGATGGCGCAAACTGGGGTACGGGTGCGAGTTTTTGCTCGTTCTGCGTATCTATGTCATATATGTATCGAGACAGCAGACGGTCAAGGGCGTGTAAACGAGTCCGTAGTATGACTGGCATCTCCTCTCGTGCGCATTGATTTAAGTCAGTGCAAACGGCTAATGATGTTCGACGCAGGCTTTTCTTTAGCATTTAAAGAAAAAAGTGATTATTATATTAATGATTTAATTTAATTTTCTTGCATTTATGTCTTCTTTCTCTTTGTTTAGGTCTGTTCAGGTTCTTTTTGTACATTCTGGTTCTATAAAATTGCTTTTTTAATATCCATGTGGCAGTTAATTGCCCTCACTTCAGTTTGTAAATAGTTCTTCCCAATGAAAAGGGAGTCCCCATTCAATTTCTTAAATATATGTTCAAACGCAGTAAGGTTTTTCATTTCGACAGATGGCTTAGAGAGCCCACCTTCGCTTAAACGGTCAGCCCAGGTGTGCGATTCATTCAATGAATCGGTCTCAAATATAACTGCCAAGGTTCTCCAGTTCATCGAAAATAAAAAAGGAAAAATTCTATACTGTTAAAGGCTAACCAAGTCATGGATTTGGTATCCCTATCGAAGTTCGACTGTGTCGTCTGCCAAGGTATTTTCTTCGTTCCTTGAGGTTAGACCTTCGTTGTGGCCGAATAAATATGAGCGAAGATTATTTTTGAATTATTGGCGATCTGAATGATCATGCAGACCAACTCTTACTCTAATGTTTCCAAGAAAAAGTTTCTAAAACATCTTGATTTAGACAATATATCAATATAAAATTCATTTGGTATCTGACACGCATATCTGTAAACCTAAGTTTGAGCCTCGTTTTTTAGGGTATGCATAAAAAAAATGCAAACTATATAAGTCACCCAAGTCCCACAAAGATCGTCCGGTTTAAAGTGCTCATGGCACATTCTCCATTTGTTTTTATTAAATTCTGCTGTGTCTTTGTGATCACAAAACGTTAGTCACATTTTTAAGTTCTTTATCTTTTGGAAAATAAAGCGTTCTTTTTCCGCACTTCAAAATATTTACATAATTTTTCACACAACACTTCATGATATGAGGCTGTCTAACAAAATAGATGATACATTCATGACGTCACGCGGTTTTGGCTCACTCACTTACATACTTGTTCAGCTTATCTCCACAGTTAAACTTCAACGGAAAGCTGCCTTAGGCCTTAGTCATGGCCTTAGGCATTAGGTTTATTTAGGTTCATTCAAATCATGCGTTCAATAAATTTGTTATCTTAGCAAAACATCATGAAAAAAGTTTCTTAAAATGTCTACCAAGAACTGCCAAAGTTTAAGGAATGTGCCCTGATCGATTATAATCAAAGATCATTCCATTTATTAGGTACTGATCATTCCTGGGGGTTGGTAACTGATCTTAAATGTTATATACTAAAAATATATATACTTTAATTTGTACATCCATATTTGTAATGAACTGACCCTTTATATCAGAGCTAAGTTGAGGGTCTCAGAGAACGCCAGGAGTACAACAAGTAATTCGATATGAAACCAAGGAAGGACTGGCCATGACAAAGACAAGGGAATGACCTTGAAAAATTCACACTGAGGAAATAGCAGTACGAATTACGTAGCTTCATTGACTGGATTCCTCCGTTCCCTATCCTCTCTTTGTCTTCTCCTGTTTTTCATTTTGTTTCCTCCTTGACTAAACCAGGGTTCGTCATGCAGAGAGTGAAGCTGTGAAGTTATGCCTCGCATACACTGCTCGAACATCATTATAAGCTTTTAATTTTGCAATTATACAAACAAGAAAATGAAGTTTTCCTCATCGTTTGCAAAATTGTATAGTAAAATAATTTAATTTTCATTCATTCAGTAACTTTGTCATGTGAATGAGAAGAGCGAAAAACTTCCGACTTCGCCATGCTTCGAGTTTCATGGGGTAAAAAGCCGAATCTGTTTGACCCCGGGGCTAATGGGTGACGAACTAGACCAGGGTTAGCTCAAGAGATGAACAGAAGAAAAACAGAGACTGAGAAAAATAGAGAAGGGTAAGTTGGGGACAGACAGAGGAGGGAGGATAAATTCAAAGCATGAGCAGAAGAATGAAGATACAGGGAAAGAAAGGGAGGGCATGCAAAAGCGAGTGGATAGAAAGAGAGAGAGAGAAACTTCTCTCTTCGAGCGCATACAGGAGTTGGCGCCAGGTGACAAACTCCAGCAGTTGCAGTACTGCTTAGGCTGGCCTTGTACTACACACGAGTGCAAGGCAAGATCAGGTGAGTTGTGCTGACATTTGGAACTGAATCAACATTTTAATGCCTCACAGAACCTTCGAGTGGCTGGAAACATACTTTAATCCCGTTGAAGACCTCAGACTGCCGCCCATACAAGCGCTCCAACTAGTGGGCAGGTAGCGGCTGTACGTCACCAGCGGTCGTTTGCTACGCGGCCAGTCAAAGGTGAGTGTGAACAGTGGACAAACTTCTTAATACCACTTCCTAACACTTACTTTCTGCTCAGGAAAATACTCTGAAAATACTCTCCGATATAAGTCTAGATTCTAATTAAAGTCTTAAAGTATCTTTTTTTGTCTTCAAAGATTTATAAAGAATATAAAAAAATAATAATCTTATAGTAAACTAAAGCTGCAAACGATGCTTTTCATGGTCACAACAACTTATGGGTTAGAGAACCACTCATCGGAGGTTTCCTCTCGGACACCTCTCGGCCCTCCTCTGCACTCAATTTTCGTGCAATTTGTGACTTAATGAATTTCTAAGTTTGAAATCTTATCTGGTTGAAGCACAACGCGCCTGGGCTAAGTATGTTTTTATAATCATTTTTTTATTATTAGCAATAAATAGAGTAGTTACTTTTAAAGGCAAATGGCGCAACCTTAGCAAGACACTAAATTATAGTACGTTATGGAAAAAAAACAAAAAAAAAAACAAAAAAAAGTATATATAAAATGTTGCCGCTATCGCTATCGGAGGAGACCAGGAAATAAAAAAAATAATATATGTTTATATGTAGAATACTATAAAATGTTTATCGAAAGTAGCCCCAATGGAACGTCAGCTAGCCTGGCTGGTTAGTGGCGCAGCAGAAGTGCTCCAATGGCCAGGGCCAGGGTGCCGGCCAGAGCCGCTGTCGAGTCCAGGGCAGAGGCACCACCGCCCGTACTGTTGAATGAGGAGGCGATCAGGATGGGACGCTCGTTGGCCTTGGCATCCATCCAGGCCTGGCAGTCGGTCTCGTTCTTGACAAAGCGGAAGATAGACTGCACAATGTTGGCGGGTGTGATGTCGGAGCACTGTTCCAGATGGTGGACCACGCAGGCCTCGAAGCTCTGCAAGTCCACGCAGTGGGTGGGCGAGAAGAGCAGCTCGGGATGGCTCATCAAGTCGGGCACTTCGCCGTCCTTGGGCAAATACTGATGGAAGGACTTATTCATGCAGTGGCTTATGGCCTCCTTGTTGGCCTCCAGGCATTCGGGACCCTGCTCGGCCACGAACAGAGCTATCTGATCGCCGCCGCGAGAGCAGGCGAAGCCCAACAGCGATTGACCAATGCGCATCATGACGGCCTGCTGCCGCTTCTCTTCGCTGGTCAAACAGGGCTGCACTTTGTCAGTGAATTCGCGAACACAGTCCTCCGCCTCTGGGGCGCGTTGGCAGTACTTGTGGAACACGCTGTCCAGTTCACCCAGAGGCCTGGCAGCGTCCATTTCGGTCTGCAGGGCAGTCAGATTGGCCACGCCATTGAGGCAGACGCCCAGCTTGCCGGCTGCCTTCTCAATGTCCTGATACAGTGTCGAGTTGTCGACACCCGTCACCTTCTTGCACTTCTCGCGGCACACCCGCTTAATGTCCTCTGCGGGGCAACATATGATTAGATCACATTAGATCAGATCAGGCTGCATTCAGCCAAGTGTTATGTCATCAATGCTTACCAATGCTCACATTGGTGCTGCGGTATTCCGGCGGCAAAAACTGCGAGGCCAGGCTGCTCAATTCATTGGCAGCACTCTTGGCCTGAGCCTGGGGACTGGGATTAGCCTGCACCTCGAGCAGAACAGCGGCCAAGGCGGCCAGCAGGCACACGGTTAGAAGAGCGTACTTGTTCATGTTTAGACGACTGCGAGTGGTGCTGGGTGGTTTGGTGGAGGTGGGCGCGTCTGCACGTGGTTCGATCAAATCGCGTTTGCGGCGGCAGCGTCTTATGCGCCTGCCTTCCAAAGAGTGAATGACAATGAGAGCGAGCGACTGGCGTTCCAAACGAAGCGCATTCTTTCTGACTGTTACGGCGGCACACAGTGGGGCAAACTGCTTGAAATATGCTGTGAAAATTGCGATAAAATAAAATAATTAACAAATAATAACGTTATAGTCGATATTCCGACTATAAGATACTGGGACTTAGCATTTATTCCATATTCAACACACTCAACACACTTTGTGATAGGCCTATTCCGCTCCTATGACCATTGCTTGAGCAGGTGGAAAAGAAACCTTTTTGCTATAGCTGCAGTTAATGTCAGGCGACTGATATTTCAATGAACAAATCAGGGCCTAAACTTTTGGGGTTTTTATATGATTTTGTTAAAAGCAAAAACTGGACAAGGAAAGGGACAGCGCGAATACAACAACACATGTGAGGCAAATGTACACATGTACATATATTGTTTTGGCAGAACGTCTTCATCATAAATAGCAAGAATAATAACAACAATTGCCCCACAAGGAGAGTCTACATACCAAAATTTAATCTCTCTAGGCTTTAGAGACTCCGAGATCTTGGTGTTCATAAGGAGGGACAGACGGACATAGCTAGATCAACTTAGCTGTTGATGATGATCAAGAGTATATATACTTTATGGGATCGGAGATGCTTCCTTCTGCCTGTTACATACATTTGCACGAATACGATATACTCGTTTACTCTACTAGAGACCGAGTATAAACATACATAGTCAAATGAGTTTTTTTGAGTGCGTAATAACTGCAGGTGTTAAGTTCAAACATAATATTTTAAAGTGGAACTAGATTAGTAAGTCTTGGCCAAAAAAAAAAAAAAAATAAAATAAAATAAAACCCCAAAATGAAATCTAGAAAGACATTAAAAGGTCACATTTTTTATGTTTTTATACTATTCACAAAATGTTATGTTCATTTTGTCGTCAAGTTTGCAACGCATAGAGGAAATCGTGTCCGACTTCCTGACAAAATTAATATACCATTTTGTAACAAACATTTTATGTTCATTTCGAAAAAATCGGTTCTATGGGGGCTATTTGATGTAGTTGCCCGATCTGAATATAACTTGGTCAGTTGATCTACAATTTTATTCGATCTTAACATAACTTAACATAACATAACTCGGCAGATCGGTAGATTATGTGCTTATACATATACAAGCCGAGTTTCACCTAAATGCGTTAAGGATATAAAGTTTTGCGGTTCGCAAGGGCGGGAGAGGCGTGGCAAATTTGAAAAACAAACTTGATCTGACGCCTTACAAGGGGAGTCTACTTACCCAATTGGGTCTCTCCAGCTCTTACAGTCTCCGAGATCTAGATGTTCTTACGACAGACTCGGGTCCATTCATTAATGATCCCGAACACTGGTCAGACAATGGTGAGTCCAATAATCATAGATCATGATCCCCACTTTAGGTCACCATGGTCCCTTAGAAGTGATCGGATATATCCGATGCTAATTAGCTAAAACTGCTAAAACTCTAAACAAATTCTTGAAAAATATTTGTTGATTGTTCTACAAAAAATATTGTTTTCCTTCTTTATATTTACATCTTTATAAAGTTTGCCGAAAAGATATCCAATAAACTCCACCCACGGTGGCTTGTCGATTCGTTTCCGTAATCAATCAGTCCGAATCCCCGACAGTGACATCATTTACCCCTCGTCAGCCAGAGCAGATTTCTCGGCATGTGGACGCATGTGCAAAGTACAAAGTTTTGTGACTATGACAATGTGGATTAACTGGAATACTTCATGAATTCGTGTCACATATATACTTACAGATTGTGCGAAGAATTAAAATTGAAATATAAATGTCATTTTAATGCACATTTACAACGGTTTTTGAATGAATTCAGAGTGAATGATATGGGCAAATAGGGCTGGTCTGCTTGAGTGTGTTCTATGTATATGCATGTCCTCACGGTCTTGACTCATAAATTTGTTTATCAATATTGTTCATGCTTACGAATTTTGTGGCACCCATTTGCCAGGTAAAAGTTCGATTTGCCGTTTTACCATTATCTTATCTATAAACTGTATAAGGCTTTCTTATGTTCCTACTTATGTATATAATATTATATATATATATTGTTATCAAAGTGTTTGTGCATTTAGTAACAGTCAGAGCAAACAATAACAACAATAACAATCACATATATAGCAATGTCAGCGATAAGAACTGGGGGGTGAAGAACTGCGTTGTCTTCAAAGTCGCACGATTTTGAGTTGCAACGTTAGCGAAATCAGTCATAATTGGTTTCTGCTAAAAAGAAGAGAGCAAACTGTTGTTCATGGTAATTATTCATTTTGTTGTTGTTGTTGCTGTTGTTGTTGTGTGTGTGTATGATGACATTTTATATGAGACTCGTATGTTTATTTCTCCGTAAGTTTACAATGACTGTTCCGATATGAAATGGTAACCTAAGAAGTCTAATTAAACAACAGAGCTGGAGATAGAGTTCCCATAAACAACTGCCAGAAATAGCCAGAATTAATCTGGTGTGTCATAAATATATATAAGTGTTATAAGCCACTTTTGGTGTCAGTCTATGGAAGAAACTCAATACTCAACTCCAAACTTTATTAGAATTTTATTAGAATTTTATTAGAATTTTATTAGAATTTGATTAGAATTTTATTAGAATTTTATTAGATTATGGTGCTGGCGCGATGGCAATTGTCCTTAGCCGCAATCAAAGGGAACTTAAGAGAAGATAGGAAAGCTTATACCTTTCCGGATGAAAAACAGAAGAACTCTGTTACTAAGTGTGCTTATTATGAAGCAATCGAATATATGGGAGCTTTATGATCCTATATATATATCTACGATGCGTATAAATGAGAGACACACAAATAGCGTGAAGACAGAAATAGAATTTGCTAAACATTTCAGCTTTGTACTTCAAAAGACTTCCTTTGAAACAGACTGTCAGACAGACTGCTATATCGATTCCCCTTGTCATGCTAATGAAGAATATATATGTACTTTATATACTCGGCAAACTTCCTTCCATGACTTTGTCACAAATTATTTGTACTTTTGCATTTATATCTAATTCTACTCTTACTTATTCTACTCTTCCCAACAAATACAAAAGTCAAAGTGATTAAATACACATGAAATGTTAGCTACAAAAGTCAAAAGTCTTTGGTCGAACTATCTTTTTAATTACAAACCCATTGAGTCGTCCATTTAAAGTAGTTTGTTCTGCGTAATCTCACAACTGAAACCGGTTCAAACAATAACATTATTTTTTTTCTTTCTTTGTTTTAGAACATTTTCACACTCGTACAAAGTTCAGCATGAGAATTGCCTACGTAATGCCAGCGATAAGTAATTATTGCCACATTTATATCTGTACTTATGTTTCCATGAATAAAATTTGAGAGCGGCAGTTCCCGATAAGCGACTTGGATACAATTTACTCATAATCAGGCGGCTTACAAACTTTCGATTGGTGTTGCCGGACACATATATTTTTATGTCAATTTCCAATTCATTGATAAGAGTTTTAAATGTTAATTTATTTGCAAATTTATTTAAGAATATTTTCAACAAAAATGTAAGCCATTTCTAGCGTGGATTGACTCCAGTTCTGTCGCGTTCTGTTCTCTGGAGTCAACATCTTTTTGAAAAGGGAGTGGAATTCCCATTCGATTTACTTTTCGGAAACTTGAACAGGCCTGACTATGCCACTCAGCGGATGGAAAGAAGCTATAAATATCTTAATATTATCCACTGTGCAGTCTGAGAGCAAAACTAAGGCAGAACGTTTAATAAAATTCAATATATCTTTATTCATATGATTTTCCAATAAAGTGTAAAATATTCAGCTGTTCGATCCCAATCATAATTTCAGCTACAGCTGTTTGGATTCCAACTTCCTTTGCAGTCCAAGAGCCCAGGCACTTTCTTAAGTCACTATGCACTGGTTGGATGTTGTATGTGTTTCTACTGCTGCCGTATCTTCATCGCTTGTTTCCTGATTATACATCACCCAATCCTCTAGCGCCTGCCACAAACAATGCTCATATGCCCCGTCCAGCGGCTCCGTCAGCGGCAACACACTTGCCAAGGTATGAGACACATCCAGCAATGTTCCCGTCGCCTGTTGACGCTCAGTGAGCGACTGCAGCACCTCCAGCTGATCTCCCAAATAGCCAGGCAGTAGCCAAACGTTGCGCGGCCTAAAACGCTGCTGGCGCCCCTGGCTGGACCAATGCGATATATCGCTCATATTAGTCGCATTGAGATTGATCAGCACCAGCAGCAGACCGCCCTGTTCATGCCTATGGCGATCGAGTCCAACATCATCCTTGGGTCGCTGCTCCACCAGACTGGACACCCATTCCGTATAGCTGATCTCGATGAGGCGTACATCGAAGAGGCGGCGAAAGCTGTTCAAACAGCGCAGCGGGAAACAGCCGCGTGACATGCCACGCAGCATTGTTGAAATGTTGGACAGGTTTCGGCCCATCTCATAGGGCTGAGCTAGCAGTTCATCGTGTAGGAGATAGACAGGTTGCCAGGGCAAGCGATTCGAGCGGTGTCGGCGATTTATGTCAATGCGTTTTGGTAAATCATAGCCATTGCCACAGCGGGCCACGCGCAGATGTTGCAGATCCAGCTGGACCCAAGAAATGGAAGATGGACTTATATTAAGAATGGAAGTGGACTAACATATACGTCATATGTTCCTAAATGGTTTTGGTAATGATGGACTAGGACTTTTAGGACATAATTTATATTTACCAACAAATGCCGGTCGGCCCAGTAGAGCCTGGTGGGCATAATACCCTCTCCATAGTTGTTAATGATCATCAGATCGCGCTCCATCTCTACATTGGCCAGACCGAACTTGCCCCCAGCCACATAAATGGCCATGCGGCTTAGCTGAGTGCCATAGATCATGGCTGGCAGGTACTGTAGCGGCTCTGGTGTTAGATGCCCCACGCCCACGCGTCGCGCCTTCAACTCGAAAAAGCACTGCCAGACTATGTTGCGATCCGTCGAGTCTGACCGCTGGCCAATGTCGCTCATCCTACGTTCCCGTCGCGCCGGGTAGGGCGGCAGGCTGGAGCGACGCTGCTCATAGACATCATGGAACCAGTTGAGCAGCTTGCGCACCTCCCACTTGTCGCTCTCAATGATCAGACGATGAACGGGCACGTGGAAGAAAATGTTGGCACGCGCCAGTCCCAGCTGCAGATACTCATAGTTGAGGATAAACTGCACCATCTGGGTGCATTGGAAATGCACTAGCCCCAAATCGATGTGCTCCGGATAGACCAGATGCAATAGTTGACAGAAGGCAGAGCCATTACGAAAGGCATCATAGTCCAGGGGTGAGCTCTCCAACATCTGACTGGCCCAATTGAGCAGCGGATCCGGCACGGGAATTGGCATCGGGGGCAGAGCTTTGGGCGAGTGCAGTTTATGCGGCAATGGATAGGCACGATGGATGGGTATGGGCGTTGGCATGCGGGGTATGCGACGATTGCGGGGTATACGTATGTTGCGGCGGCGTTGCAAGAGCATTGCGGCAAAGGCTTAGGCTGAGAAGAGACCAGAATGGATTAAGGAAACTTGGGATTGTGTAAGAAAAAGCGATACTTTAGAGCTTTTCAATATTATAATAGTCCATATAGAATTACCATACTATATAATTATAGGGCTGCAAAAGAGAATCAAAGCCAAAGCTAGCTTTTCTCTTTTGTCTCCACCATGCTGAGTGAATAGTGATACCCCCCGCTTTTACCTGCCACTGACCAAACAATAGCATCACCCATCAGCGCCTTCAATGCATCAGTTTTCAGTATAAGTTGAAAAGCAAAGTATACTTTTAGGAGCTAATGAAACGGATGCTGCCACAACGGAAATGCCAGTAGCAGGCGGCAGTCGCTGTAGAAATATTACGCATACGTCGCGTTTTTTATTCCCTTTAAAGAGCTGCACCATAGACAGAGGCAGCTGGGAGCCCAAATAAATCTCATTTAAGCTAGCATTATGTCAGCTGCATTAGCCAAACCCAACGACGCAACACATACATATATGCACATACATACATATTTAATTCACAACGATGAGTTGTTGGCAGGCAATTCTGTTTGCAATTTAATTTGCAAAGTGGCAGGAAAAATGTATATATATATGTATACATATATGTGTCTATGCATATGCTCTGCATCCAAAGGCTTTAATCAAATATCATTAAGATTTGCCTCGCTGGCTGCTTTATGAGCTTAGTCGTGTGCTTTACTACCCAATTAAGCTAGGAAATATATTTACCAAACTAATGAATTATAAGCACACACACTCGCACACACACCCACACGCACACCCACAGCCAAATTCAGTTATATGTATATGCTGGACGAAGCTATATACTCGACACATAGAGTACTTCTACACATACACATACACATACAAGCTAGAACAAGCCAAAAACGAAACACATAAACACAAAACACTTGAAAAGAAACACATAAAAATGTCATTAGACAGAATTCGACTAGCTGATATCCTTTATAGTATCCATATGTAACCCCAAGGCGTGTATAAGAAATGTCGCATGGGAGAGAAAAAGCTGCAAGATATATTTCATGCGCAAATCAAAAGTATAGCATACTCTTCGGCTGCTGACTCGATAAGACTTCACTACTGAGCCTGAAGGCAGACAAGTTTTTCAAGGCATTTGACAGATGAATTGGGGCAAACATATTTATGTATTTCATTATATTACTTGAATTACCCTTCCCGCCATTCCCTCTCATTGCTTAATTATTGAAATTATGGCGCTGAAATTCGAATCTCTTACAGAATCCATAGCCATTCATAGATGAAAATCAAAAATTTCCTGAATTATTATTGAAGATAAAACAACCTCAAAAGTAAACCAAATATGAAAACTGTTCGTATTTCAAGAAAGTATTTAGAGGATAGAAGAATGTATTAAATATGGCTTAAATATGGTATATGATTGGGATTATATCTGATGTTGAAGCGCCCACATGGCCAGTGATGATCTGCATTATGATATGGGGTAAGTGGGGTTAGTAGCTGAAATGTAGCCAAAGAACAAATACAAAATGTTGACCAAAACTGATGTCAGTTGAAGCAGTTAATTCTAAGCATTGTAGACTTTTGAATAAGACTAACTTTGGCTAACACACGATTTCTGAGCCAACTACAAAGTTCAGAAAAACTATAAATCAATGAACAGGCTTGCAAGTCTTTACAAGTTTATGATTACCGAGGAATTCCGATTCTATCTGTAATCGAAGTTCATGCGAAATAAAAAAATACTTTAAAAAATCGAATATCGTCACACATAGCTCTATTTCCAGCATGAAAAAGTATATATCCATATTGATTTAGAACAGGGTACAAAGGTATATAGTTCACTACTTTGCCATTGCGGCAGTATTGGCTGGCTTTGGCTTCGGCAACATTGTATCCTTTTAAATGAATTTAAGCTAATTTGGGCAACCGGCAAGCCACTCCTACTTCTCCACAAGCTCGTTCGTACTCGTCCTAGTCCTGGGCGGGCGTCCTCACTGAATGGTTTTAGCGCTAAAGTTTAATTCAATGCACAGGCAAGAACACAGCAGAAGCAACAACAACACGAACAACAGTCGCGGCCTCATGCATATGCATGAGTAAGAGGTTGGTTCAAAAATTTAGCGACTAATTTGAGGCAACAGCTTAGAATTATTATGGCGATTCACCATCCAATAGCCATGTTGTGTCACCTCACACTAGCAATGTTGAAGAATCAGAATAGATCAGACTAGCGAGCCTCAGCGGCTTCAAACGATGTTAATTCCTTGGACTCCTTTCATACTAACGGATTATTGTACCTTCATTGAACCCGTGGGAAGTTGCACTATATATTTCCGAGCCTAACAATGAACGATTTAAAGTGTAGATCAATGTGGATCCCCTCCGTCTACATTTCATATAAAAATCCACATCATGGCTTATCAGGATATCCTGGCTATTAACCATCCCTCTTTCATTTAGCTAACAAATTTCTCAGAAACTTTCTTGGCCCCCCTCGTGCCTATGTAGATGTAAGCAACGCATACGTATGAGTGCGTGAGTTGAGTGTGTGCGCAGTGTGCAAAATCAAAGTTGCTCAGAATTCTATGCATGCTCATCGAGTGCCAGATCTGTTCCAGGGTTTTTGGGGTTACCTACGGATACGGATATGAATGTGCAGCACATGCTCCTGCTTCTGCTGTCTGCGCGTGCCATCTACCTGTCCGTAAGTCCGTTTTCCATGGCAGCGTCTGCTGTTCGTCCTGCGTGGTTAGATGTATTGTAATTTATTATCCTGCATGGCAAAAAGGATTTTCATCAATTAATCATGGCTGATGATTCGGCTGCAGTCAGACAACCAGCACAACAAATACAGCTTTGGAGTCGACGGCAGGGAGAGAGACTAAGACCAGATGCTGTATCTCTATGGCTAATTTCCATGCACGAACAATGAGGGCCAGGTCTGTTAGTCTGACATTATGGGGAGAAGCAGCAGGAGCAGGCAGGGGTAGGTATCAAATAAACTAAGGCAGTCGTATTTAAATCATATAATTATGAAAGGCGAGTGAATGGCAGGGCCTGTGCTTAGCAGAAATGAATCGATGATCGAATGAATCGACGATGATATAGTTGAAATACCCGATAGAATTGTTTACACTGAAATGTAACTGGAATTGGAAAGTGTGGAGTTTCAAATATGCAGGAATGTGGTCATTAAGTAAACAGTTGAGAGTTTGTAAGAAGCGTCTTCTTACCGACGACAGCTGCTGTCTTTGAAGACAGCAAACAGAGGAAAGTCAAACGAGACAATCACAATCTACAGCGGGGCAGAGATAGTATTTGTCATCTGGTGAAGGGGAAGTTTATAGATGGACTTGCCATCACATATATTATGGTTAAGTGCTTGATGAGGAGTAATAAAGACTTGCAGACCTCGAATTGTATGCGTGGAAATGTATGTAAAGTTCAAATGGAAGCGTTTCCGACCTCATAAAGTATATATTATCTTGATCAACATGTCAAGATAAAGAGATATATATCCGTCTGTCCGTCCGTCTGTTTCAACAGAAGTCTCAGAAGTCTTAAGCTACAGAGCTGAAATGTTTACCACTTGCCTCTTTTGTCTGCACGCTGATTAAGTTCGCCTTCCACCTAGATCGGATAATAAATGCTGAGTACGAGTATCTTATAGTCGGAATATCGACCATATCGTTCTTACTTGTTTAATTTCATAATAGCTAAGAATGCATGTAACTTGTGTCCTCAATTGTTTACGTGATTCATAACATAACTCTCTCTCTATATAAATAAAAGTAAATGATATGTCATGAGTTCCTGCCGTAGACAAAACAGTTGCATTCCAAATGGAATTTACCTTACATGCATATTCATTACATTCAGCAACACCCTTATTTGTATGTACACGCACACACATACACATGCTTGGAGCTGGAGGTGAACCCTTGAAGGCACACACTGTTCCGTAGACATGGCCTTGGCCTTAGTTCGATTTCCCCTACCCAAGGGTAAGACTTACTACGTCCACTTTTGAGCAGGCGCCTCGTATTAGTTCGAGTGATTTATGGAGTGTGCTGAGAACAGGAAGGGCACGCGTTCGACCTAAACACGTATGAGCTTTTGTGTGAATGTGTGTGTGTGAATGTGTGTATAGCAAATGAATTTTAGCAAAATCAGCTTAAAGTGTATGATTTCATCAATTATTCAAAGCGAATGTGCTGGGCTCAAAATGACGAGTAGAAAAACACTAATAAAATGTTAAAACCAAAAGTAATTTTTCGTTTCCTTTAATATGCAAAAGTTAATTTTAATAAACAAACATATTTGCATAAACCTCGAGTAGATGCAGATGCCGTTTAACTGACCCAACCTACCCATAATCCCTGCTATATAATTGGTTTTAATAATATTTAAAATTCTTAAGCCTGATTAACTGATTGCTATGGTTTATGCATGATTCGAGTGCAGCTGTTTATACATTTAAAATTTCCCTTTTTTTTATGCTTTTAAAATGGCTGTGGGCTCTTTTTTTTGTTATACAACACACCCACTTACACAGACAAGCACATTCACACAGTATCACATTGCATTAGCCAACGATTATTGTATTGGTTCACTCAATTTTAGTTGCGCTTGTAATTGCCATTTGATAGCCATTGGTCAGCAAATTGCATTTTGCCTGATTTGTAGTATATATGTGCCTGTCTGTGTCTGCATGTCTGTAGGCAGCCATAATATGGACAATCAAAGCAAAATTAGGACCAACAAAAACGCTCAACTGTTTAAATGAGTCCAGTTCAAAATGCACTGTCAACTGCCATTTGGCATTCCAATTGAAAGCAATTCAAAAATCAAATCACCGACAGCAATTTAAGGTAGACATGCCAAGTATCTGCCGGACAGCATTTACAACATTTAGTCAGACTTTAGTGACGGGCTTTAATTTTGACAAGAATTGACAAACTTTGTGAAATTCCTCTTCAGTGCAAAGATTATCAATTCACAATGCTTCTATAGTTCGAGATGTATTGTCGATGGGTAGCGGATATATGTCTGTCACATCTCAGACGATTGAAAAGCGAACATTGCCGAGATAAAGACCCATTGCTTTGAAGGACTGATGAAAATGTTGGGCCTCCAGAATAAAGCATATCCGAGTCAACCACGGCGCTCGAAAATACTCAGAAATATTATAAAATTATCAGTCAATGTTCAGTTCAGTGCGATGATATTGCAGTTTAATAATTGAATTTTAATTTCTTCAAGAAAGCAGAGCTAGGACAGATCTAGAGCAGTGGTCGGCATAAAATACAATTATAAGCTTCAGGTGACGTTTTGCGCCTTGCTGAAGCCAAACGAAGAGCATTCGCCAAGCCAAGCCAAACCAAAACCAAAACCCAGGACCTAGAGCAGAAGCTGAAGATGAAGCTGAAGATGAAGCTGAAGCTGGGACTACCCTTGCCAAAGCTACAAGACACACATAAACGCACACACACACACGCATCGAGAGGACAGTAGGTATGTGTGTCTGTGCGTTTGCTCTGGATGCTGGAATATCGTGCTCTAGAGACCAAATGGAAACTTAAGCCTTTCTTTTGTGCCAGGCTAAGGACTCTGATCACTGATCTATCTAATTATCCATCTGTCTAACAACCTATCTAACAATCTTTCTATCTATCTATCTATCTATCTATCTATCTATCTATCTAATAGAGTAACAATTGCTAGAATTTTTTCGAGTATGTTCTTAATATAACACATTATACTTAAATGTCAAAGCGAGGACAATGTCTCCTTACAATGTCTCCTTAGAACGATTCTATCACACACGCTATAAATGAATTACTGATCCATGAATTGCACTGGATCTAGGTCCATACCCCTTGTTCACAAGACTGACTCAATAAAGCTGCCTCTGAGCTCAAGCTTTAACTCAAGCCTGAGCTGGCCGTGATCTGATTGGATGATCTTGAACAGGTGTACTAATAGTCATACGCAAGTGAACAGAGAGAGGTCTGATTACAGCAATTCAAACTCGGTTTGAGTTTGCGAATTTTCATCGAGTGGCTTAATGAGTTTTCATGGAAATATTCCCATAACCATTTTTCGTTCTGAGTTTTATTTTTTGCGAATGATTTCTGAAAATATTTTATCTCTGCGATTGATGCTGTTTTTCTCCAAGCATTAGAAAAATGTGCTTTTCGAAGCATCATATTGCTGAAAGAAAAGTGTTGTCGAACGTATTTGATCGTATTCTAAGTCCGCAATCAGTGTCAAGGATGGCAATATGCGATTTCTTTCTCTAAAGTTGATTCTTCTTCACAAGATTTGCGTTTCCGACAAGGTAATTGCTTACGCAAAACATGGGACAACACGCTCTATTTCTAGAAACAAACACTGCAACATTATCTATTAAAATTGTTCACGCATTTGTATTTAGTAGCTAAATTTAAGTATTTTCAAATTTGGCACAAAAATGTCTGAGCGCACACACGTGTTTGTCCATTGAGACAGGTGTTTTGTGTTTGACATGTAAATATGTCTCTTATGTATTATTGGCAGTTGATGTTATTTTAATAGAATTCCATTAATAGTTCATTAATTTAAGGACTTCCAAAAAGTTGGTTTTGGCCACAAAAATTGATCACTGGCGACATAGTGCAATGGCGGAAGGGATGGCGGTTGGGTCGGAGGCTGCCTTCCTGCCCGTTGCTGGGTGAAATAATGTGACACCAGCTGCTTAATGTTTTGGTTAAAAGCATTTTAAGTGTAATGCGTGGGGCGTTGCTCGATGTTGCATGTTGCCCTTTTTGGCAAGTCTTCTTGTGCTCGTAGTACAATAATTCAGCTACAGCTACAGCTACTTTTACCAAGCCGCAACCAGCAAACTCATCAGGTCACACACATACAGACACAAACACACTCACACACATGCATCATGGCAATTTGCTTAAGCGAAAGGTTACAACATATGAACCACAACAAAGACAACAACAACAACGAAAAAAAAACCAAATAAAATAAAGAAAACCTGTACAGCATGCAACACAGCAGTTGAAGCAGCTGAAGCATCAGCTACAGTAGCTAAAATTTGCTTGCAGATAGCATAGAAAGAGCGACAACGTTGACAATGGGACAACCAAGCAAAGGAAGTGTATTCTCTTAGGATGATCCATGGATGACGGCTAAGTGGTAGTCGTAGTAGTAGCAGAAGTAGTCGTAGCAGCTGTAGTAGTAGTCGTAGTGGTAGTCGTAGTGGTAGTCGTAGTCGTAGTAGTAGCAGAAGTAGTAGTAGCAGCTGTAGTAGTAGTCGTAGTGGTAGTCATAGTCATAGTCGTAGTAGTAGCAGAAGTAGTCGTAGCAGCTGTAGTAGTAGTAGTAGCAGAAGTAGTCGTAGCAGCTGTAGTAGTAGTCGTAGTAGTAGTCGTAGTGGTAGTCGAAGTCGTAGTAGTAGCAAAAGTAGTCGTAGCAGCTGTAGTAGTAGTCGCAGTGGTAGTCATAGTCGTAGTAGTAGCAGAAGTAGTCATAACAGCTGTAGTAGTAGTCTTAGTGGTAGTCGTAGTGGTAGTCGTAGTCGTAGTAGTAGCAAAAGTAGTCGTAGCAGCTGTAGTAGTAGTCGTAGTGGTAGTCGTAGTTGTTGTAGTAGCAGAAGTAGTCGTAGCAGCTGTAGTAGTAGTCTTAGTGGTAGTCGTAGTGGTAGTCGTAGTCGTAGTAGTAGCAGAAGTAGTCGTAGCAGCTGTAGTAGTAGTCGTAGTGGTAGTCGTAGTCGTAGTAGTAGCAGAAGTAGTCGTAGCAGCTGTAGTAGTAGTCGTAGTGGTAGTCGTAGTCGTAGTAGTAGCAGAAGTAGTCGTAGCAGCTGTAGTAGTAATCGTAGTGGCCGACGTAGTCGTATTAGGTGTAGTAGTAGTCGTAGTGGTAGTCGTAGTTGTAGTAGAAGTAGTAGCAGAAGTAGTCGTAGCAGCTGTAGTAGTAATCGTAGCAGTAAAAGTAGTCAAGAGCAATAGTAAACGCAACAGTAGCAGTCGTAGTAGTAGTTGTAGTGGAGAGTAATAGTAACAGTAGTAGTCGTAGCATTAGTAGTAGTCAAGTATAGTAGTAACTGGTACAGTAGTAGTAGTCATGCTAGTCGAGAGTCATAGTATTCGTAACAGTAGTAATCGCTGATATGGGAGCTGTCGTAGTAAAAGTGCTGCACTTATCCCACATCAATTCGAAACACAGGGCAGACGTCCACCGAGTGAGCTAAGTCCTTCGTTCCACTTCAGAGCTCCTTAGGTAAGTAGTGTAATTTCGCCTGAATAGTGGTGAAGTTCCTTAAGGTGCTGTTGGATGTTCTGATTGAGAATGTAGTCCTTGGCTCCGATGCTCCTCTTAGATTCATTCAGGTTCAATCCAATCATTCAGGTTCACCAACAGCACTTCAGTTCACCACAATTTTAGTATTTGGACAGTATTTTAGATATAATCGAAATTTGCCCCATTTTGCTTAGAAATTAATCACACACAACCACTGTACAGGTGGAGGATAAGAACAACCAGGAGAGCTGCTAGGACTTGAGCTTCTGCCACTGGCGGCGGTGCAACATAATCATCATTCATTTGCGCTCAGCTGCGTTTTCGTGTGCACTTACACACGCACACACACTCGCACACATGCATATATGATGGCAATTGTGTGTAGTATTTGGGTTTTTCCCTGTGGCGTGTCTGCTGCATACCTTGCGGAGCTTTTTGTTAATCTTTGGAACAACAAGGACAACACGAAGATGCAGACAAGGAGCAGAGGACGACGACGATGATTTCTAGTTTGGGTAATGCAAGTCAGCTTGGCGCGCTCTCTGTGGTTTTTGGGCAACGTCTCCGTCTCCGTCGCCGTCTCGGTCTTAGCCATTGTTTGTTATTCTTTTAACTTATGCCAGCTTATGCTTGGCTGCCTCTGGCTCTAAGTCTGACTCTGACTCTGACTCTGGCTCTGGCTTTGCTATTAGTTCTTGCCTGTATCTGTATCTAAGCGCCGTCCGAAGATCCGTTGTTGTTTGTTGTTAGTTTTCCCCCCCTTTTGTTTACGTGTCTAAAATTAAACAAACGCGTGTATGAGCTCAAGTCGTTGCCTGATAAAATGATGCGGCTATAAATACAACTATGCCATATTATTTTTGTTTAATAGCGTCAGTTCAACGTCGTCTGTTGGTGTGTGTCAAGAAACAGTTGTAAAAACAGACTCGTACACCGCCAGCAACTCTTGTGTTCACCACAATTTTGCAATCTCGCTTACAAAAAAGATAAAACTTTGGAGTGACATCATCTGGTTGTCAAATTTCAGTCAATATTACACCCTTACTTATTTTGTGAAGCATAGAATAAAGCATCTCCGACGCCATAATGCCTATATATTCTTGATCAGGATGATAAGTCTGTCTGTCTGCCTGTCTGTCCGTCTCTTTCTCTGTGAACAGTTTTAAGCCTATCGAATTGAACCACATAAGTTAAATATCAGTTTAAGAAGCCTCCACTTCTGCTGAAGAAACTCTGTGTCAAAATTGTTTGTTTTTCATCCGAATTGAACCAAATTTGGTACGTGGCAGAAATAGAATCTTCCTCTGCCTGTGCTCACCGAACTTCAACCGGAACGGACAACTAAGTTTTTAGGCTTAATATAGCACAAATCTGCAAGCTTCCGTTTCCTCGTCTTTCACATGTTAAGGCTTCAAATATATAAAGGATTACTTCTAAATCAGTAAAGCATGAATTTATTTTTGTATAAAAATTATAAAAAATATATTAAAAAAAAAAATTAAATTAAATGACTATATTGCCTGCGATTCCCCAATTGATCAGCTTTGGCTAAGAGCCTTCTCCAGTTCCAGTTCATCCAATCGCCTGCGTCGCTCTTGGGCCACGGCTATCTGTTTCTGGTCGGGCAGAAAGCCCAACTTCTTATATTTGGCAGTCACACGCTCCTGCAGCTGCGGCTGATACCGCCAAATGCTCGCATCCACAATGGGATTGATGAGTCGCGTCTTGTTGTCCGGTTCGCGATAGTGTTGCAGCTGAGCAAACTCAATTGGCACGGACTTGGCTGCACAGGCCGCCTTATCCGTGTGGTAGAGCGTAAAGTGGTTGTGCAGACCCACCGCAAAGCGTGTGTCGTGCAGGCACTTCGCGGCGGAGTAGCGGTCACAGTGCTCCGCTACCCGCTCCACATGCTGCAGCATGTAGAAGTAACTGGGCAGCGACTTGTAGACCTTCGGTCGCTCCGGATAGCGTGGATAGTAGACATTGCGAAAGCAGAAGCTAACCCACTCTTTGCAGTCCTTCGAAGTATAACTAAGGTAGTCAGGTACTGTTCGGGACAGCTCAATCAGTTCAGCCCACGTGGTGCGATTGCCAAGGGGCATGATGATCTCATCGATGTCAAAGACGCCCACATAGTCGAACTTATACATGTTGCGGTAGAAGCAATCATTGTATGGTATCATCTCGTTGAGGATTGTGTTGAACCCATCCGCAGTCATGAAATGATGATACAAATGTGGTGATGAGTGGGGTTCCCCTCTGCCCATGGAGAGAGGCCGCAAATCCACAAAGCCTGGACTGGTTTCCATATAATCACGTACCACCTTTGTCATGTTGGGATGCATCTGGGCATCGTAGAACACAATCTTACTGGCGCCGAGCAGGCGCATCATCTCCAGCCACTCAATGAGACGCCAGGACATGTCAACATAAGGAAAATCCATTCCCTTGACACAGATAGCAAAACGCAGTGGTCGCGACGGTGGCCCATCATTATCCTCATCCTTGATGGGGCTGGATGTGGTCAGATTGCTCATTTGGCTTGGCTGCTGTGGTAGTTCCTCAGCCTCATCTGGTTCGTAGACAACACGTAAGACATTTCTAGCCTTATCGCAAGGTTCCTCCACCAGCGACACCATCTCAGGCACTTGAACCTCAGATCCCTCTTCCAGCTCACTCTTGGGCAGCGGGCAGTCCATAAGAGTGGGATAGACCCGTCCAGCTGCACTGCCCCATATCCACAGGACCCTGTGTTTCGTGACGGGCACAACCAGCGGATTATCGCGATTCCTGTACCACAGCTGGCAATGGGTCTTCGGATATTGCACTTTGTCATCCTTGTGCTGGTTGGTCATGGTCAGCAGACGCACTAAGGGCGCCTCGGGTACCGATTCTCTCACATCGAAGTAAGCCCCAAAGAGGAAGTAGGTTATGTTCTTGGCTTTCACCTTCTGCCAGTAGTCGTTGTGAAAATCGATGGCCATGAGCTCCGGGATTTGACCGCACGTGGACGCTGTGCGTTTCGGAGCATGGGCAAGCAGTTCCTCCAGCGGAAACGCGGGCATCTCCGTGCGTATCCATTGCAGGCGCTCTTCCCAGCTGGGCACTATATACTTGAGTTAATAATGCTGCCAATGCTCAACGTTAGCTACGCCTCACTTACTCTCACGCCTATCGATCAGCAGCTCATTGAATAGGAACAGCTCCGAGCGGAATCTGCCGCCTGTGCTCAGCCGTTCGACGCCCGTGCTCCGATAGTAGAGCCCAAATAGGAGCAGTAGTTTCAGCGAGATGATAACAAACAGTATCTTGAACAGACGCGTATGCTTCGCTACCATGTTGAACGGTTGACGGGGGCCAAATGGCAATCGACACAACTCGGAAAATATGAGAACCAGACGTCAGACCTAGACAACGGAGTTTCACAATGTCATTACAAAGTGTGTTTCATTGTGAAGACTGTTTTGTTTAGACCTCAGGCAAGTGCAAATAGTTCGTGTTCTACGTAAGTAGATCTAGATAGAAAAAGATAGAAACATAGCTTCGAGTACATCAGTACAGCCAACACCTGCCAGATGAGTTCTCTACTAAGTTTTTTTTTTCATAGCTTCGCCTAACAACTGAGAGGCACCACGATATGAAGGACTCATTCGGCGAGCAGAATGGGCAGCAGTTAATTCTTGCATTAAGATCGCGTTTTGCTATAGTAATCATGGTTGCAAAAGACTGTTGAATGGACCAATATGCTTATTATAACTTGGGTTTCACATTCATGATATTCTTCGTAGCTTTTTCGTAGCTTTGTTTTCATGAATTGCTCCTTTCTATATTTTAAGGATTTTTAATTCGGATCAAATCTAAACATAAAACTTGATTTATTTTGATCTTTTATATTATGAAATCCAAACAATATTTATTCAGGAATAACTCCTTCTTTTTATAGATTTAGTTCAAGATCTAAAATTTCTGAATTACGAAAAATTGTAGGCTCAAAATTTGTATTGAATATAAAAGTGAACGGTCACATTCTGGAATCGAGGGACAAACTTTAATTCACATTTGGAAATCCGAGGCAACACTTTATTCTACAAATTTGATCTTTCATTTCATTCTTTATTTAAGGAAAAGTTTTACTTTTCAGACGTTTCACTTGTCGATCAATTTGAAACTACCATAAATTGGTTAGATCTGGCAATTCTGTTGTCATTTATGCTAGGTTCAATTTTCCCCCTTTCAAATGAATTCTGAATTCTATAAACTTATGGGTATTGTTACCTTGCCCTACTTCCAATCAATGATGAGGTCTTGTTTTTTGTTTTTTGGCTCAACGGAGTGCCATTTTGATTAGCCCAATGATCGGTTTGTCTTTTTTTACTTCTTTAAAATATGAGAACAGCGAGAGCTAGAGCGTCACCGTCAACCGTCTGCCGTAGAGACATGATTGTCAATAAATTTATGCCTCGACTGATTGTATTGTTAACTAAAGACGAACCCCATAATTTCATATTAATACTGATTATATAAAATAATCTTCCTGGCTAAAATAAGTTTCAGTCTAAAAATTAAAGAAATGATAACTCAAACGTACACGTGTTGATAACCAAAGGTAATTCATTTTCCCAATTTAGGCAATGATTATTCTGCCTATCAAATAACTGGCGGAGCAAATGGTAAGCGATAGCCTTCCTTCTGCACATCTATTTCATTAATCAGTCGTGCCTATTTGCCATACAGATATGGCTTATGGCTTCTTATAAATAGTATAAGAACGAGCATTCTTTCACCTAACTAAATAACCAGACTTTGAAATTTCAGTTAATTTCTGTTACATATTTTCTTTTATTATTACTTTTATCATCGCCCAGTTTGTTTGTTTATGGCACAGTCGAACCAAGGCACTGATGATAACACTCTTACAAGCGTTACATAAGCATTTCTGAGTGTGTGTGTGTGTGCTTACATGTACGTATATGTATGTTTGTTTGTTTTATTGTGTGTCAAACCAATTGCGCAATGTATAATAGCTATTTGGAAAACCTTGGCATTAATGTTTTGTTTTATCAGCTCATAGATAACTTGCTTTTACATTTAGCCAACAATTTACCAAACGGCTTAATTTATCGAAAAGAATTGCAAATTTCTAAAAAAATTACTTCAATTATTCGACTAAAAAGCAAGCGATATTTATCAGTACAAAGTTCTATATAATTTTCTATTTTAATTTTGAAACGTTTATCTGTTGTGATTACTGCAAAATTGATAATGATTTTGGTTGGCCAAAAATGGGGAAAGTTGACAATATGACAAATTTCAAATAGATAAGGTATATATATAAAAAATATTGAATATTTGATCGAATTAAGATAACAAATATGTTAAAATCAAGTAAATTAGATGAACTTTAGTTGTGTTTTAATAAAGTTTAAAAAATTTGTAGGAATTTGGTCAGGAGGCGTCTAAAACTGACATCTACCAAATTTTGGTTCAATTCGATTGAAGGAAAGCAAAGCTAGATTCAGCTTGCCGAAGCTAATATACCATTTACATATAGCATTTTTTATATAGCCGATCTAAATCAAATCTGGATGGAGTGGATACAAGCGATACAAGACGAATTTGTTTTAATTTGGATGTTCCAGAACAATCTTTCCAGAACAATCTTTTATATGGAAGCTATATGATTCAGTTATGCAATCTTGATCAGAGCAGGCTAGCGGGCGTGGGTCCTCCTCAAATGGATAGTTTATGCTACTAAGTGTTCATTCCGGAACAATCGTGGAGGCTTCTAAATCTGACATTTACCAAATTTGGTTCAATTTGGATGAGAAATACTACTGTACAGGTGTACTATGAAATCATTCCAAATCGATCGGTTATATGGGAGCTATATAATATATTTATCCGATATTGGGGACTCCTACACAAAGGACGCTTACAGCAGAAAGAAGCCTATGGATAAAATTACAAGTCGATAGCTTTGAAACTGAGAGACTAGTTTGCATAGAAACAGAGGGACAGACGGACATGGCTATAGTGACTCGGCTTGTCATGCTGATCAGGATTATATATATGCTTTATGTTGTCGGAAATGCTTCCTTCTATGCGTTACAAATATCGTGACAAAACAAGAGGGAGGTCTGTCTCTCAGGAACAGACTTAGTCTTGGTCCACGTCCACATCTGTGTAAAGCAATCCCTAGGCGCATGTTCTTTATCTTCTATTGTGAGATTGTTCCAGCTTCCACACTCGTTTGAATTACTTTGCTTTAGAGCTGAAGCTGTGGTATCACGCCTTCGTAAATCCATGGCAGGAGTTGGCGAAGACGCATCGCCTGCATGAGAATGTAACGATCTGCCATTAATGTGATTCCCACAGCCATTAGTAGAAATATTGTTTCAACTATCACTGTTAAAATTTACAATAAAATTGCACTTAAAATTGTAGGCATTGCATAAGGTATTGTTGTAAGCTGAAGTTGCGCAAAGTGCCATGAAGCTATAACGCAAGCTTTTGGAACAGATCTTATGGCATCTTTGAATAAAGAAATAATAAAAGGAGGAATCATTATCAGAATCGATAACTAAGGCAACTAAGGCACTTTCTGAGTGTATACTTAAACCAATCAAATTTGCTACCTGGTTTATAAAGAAAGACATCAGCACAACCGCAAAAAATCCATATACAACAGTAGGAACAGCTAAAGGGGAGTCTTCACACCAAATTTGGTGCCTCTAGGTCTAATAGTCTGCGAGATCTAGGTGTTCATACGGAGGGACAGACGGATGCTGATGCTGATGCTGATCAAGTATATATATACATTATGGGGACGGAGACGCAATGCACTCGTTTACTCTACTAGAGTACGGGTATAAAAATATATCTTTGACTCACCGAAGCTGTAATACCATTTACATCGAATTGGGTCTGTGAACCTGCAGGCTTCTCAAACAGATACGTACTGAATTTGATTGAAAACCCGTAAAGGCTAACAAGTATTCATTCCAAACACAGTCGATAGTATAACAGATTTTTCATACGGATGTGCGAGCCGGATCTAATTTTATCAGAGTAACTAACATAAAACAAGCATAAATATATTATTAGCGGTCATCTATATCATTTATCTCTTACAATACTGACTTTTTCAGAATGATCTACTTTGTTTCAAGGCCAGAAAAGCCTTCTTCCGACCGAAATTCATAACGATAGGATCATAACTGTAGTCAAAATAGTGAACAAACAGATTTGGTAGAAATTGTTCATCCTTGCCAAAAGGAAGTAAATGATGAATTCTGGTATTATACAGTCGCACTCGGCTAAGGCAGTCAAACAAGGCTTCCGAAAGGAAAGCCAAGGCAAACCCAAGTAGGCTAATTTTGAAATCATTCTTAGCAAATATTGTATCGTTGCTATGTGAATATGAACACAGCAGGCTTTTCTTGGTGCTCATAATTAACCATTTCAAGTTTCCCCCAACTGAATTCATTTCGTGTTTAGCCTTTGCGTTGTAAAGACCGCTCTGGCTTTCACTTTTATATTTTTAATTTTTTAATTTTTTTAATTTTTTTATTTTTCTTATAAGTGTGTATTATCAAACGTGAAGCTGCACCCTCGTAGGGTTATTCGTTTTTATTATTTTATCTGATCAACACTCTGCATGACATGAAATTTTCTAGAATTTGTTTTAATTTTTCTTCTTATAAACACTTGATATTATGCGAAATTAATTTGCCTATTGCGCTGTGTTCTTTAGTTGAAACTTAAGATTCTTTATCTAATTAATCCATGTCACGCCAATATCTCTATTCAGACGATATATATATGTATATGGCTAACGATATATGTTACATTATGTACATCTATATGATATAGCCGTTATATTCAAACAACATATAAGAATACGCTTACAGCTCGGTCAACCTGACATAATATCGACCTCGATCTTGATTAACAATATAGCGCAACGGCTTTCTCTAGTGTTTGCATCCAGGATCTCAATCTAGTAGCTTCCAATATTCCTAATATATCCAAAAGACACAGTTGATTTTATACGGTCCACGGTACTTTTGTACGGCCATTTGTGTTTTGTTTGGTCATTCGAAAGATTGTAACTAGTTGAATGTCCGCCCATGTAAACTGTAAATAGTTACATTGTCGATGCTGTGGTAACAGGACTGTTGCATGTACGACATGTTGCGTATGTTATAGCTGTGTCCAACTGAACTTCTAAATGTTAACCCTGATGCATCACCCACGCCATCATCAAGTTCAGACACTTAGAAGCTTCAACGTGTTTGACTTAAATGCTTCAATAGAGCTGCTGAATTGATTATACGATAGATTTGTATGAAAAATGCACTATTTCCACTTATGTCATTAAAGGGCTCCTCAAAATTGGCATACACTTCAGTGAGAAACATTAAATTCCATTTGAATCTTATGGCCATTAAGAAATGTTCTGTTTGGACACAAAAAGAGGCGACACTGGCTGATATACATCTGTTGAATATGAGGTTAGGTTTGCTGGAATTGCCAAGTTTGGCATGCAGGATTTTCTAGTAAAGAACCAAATTGTTTCTTTTAAAATTTGTCCACGTATGTGGCATATTTTTCATTCATTTCATTCATTCATGTTTAATAGAGAATTGTAAATGTTTAAGCACTTTCTCTACCGAGAAAATCGCCTGTATAAAACCCCTTCCAAAAGAGAAAAACAAGAAAGGAACGCTAGGAAGAATAGGAACCATGCGCTTCACCATTCACAGAATGGTATCTAATTATGTCAGGAAGTTTGAAACGCACAGAAGGAAGCGTTGTGCTAGTAATCCTTAATATGATATGTTGCTGTCCTGCTTTACAAACTACCAGAAGTGGCGGTGGAATGTCGATAAAATTGATCGAAATATACCGATATCAATTATCATACCTCTATCGATATCTTTATGTAGATAGAAAGATATCGATGTACGTGTATCGTAAACTAAGATATCAATGACATATATCAAAAACTCAAATTACCCATGTACTTATATCAATAACTCAAGATATTGATGTAAGTATATGAAAACCTCAATATATCAACAAAATACATATATCGATTGCTGAATATATTACTATACGAATAAAGGTAACTCAATATATCAATATACATACCATATCCATATCCACATCGATAACTCACCTTATTGATAAAAATATTGAGATACATATATCGATAACTCAATAAGGTGATATACATTTACCGAAATTTCAATATGTAGACATACATATTTCGATTACTCAATGCGTCAAGAAACATATATCGATAACTAAATATATCGATATATACATCGATAAGTAAATGTATGTATATACATATATATCGGTCGCTCAATTAATGGATATACATTATATATCGAAATACATGCCGAGATCATAATATATCGAAATGTATATATCGACTACTGAAAATATCGATAATTATTAGCGCTAACTTAATTTATCAATATATAATTTATATATATATATATATATATATATATATATATATATATATATATATATCGATAACTGAATATATCGATACTCTTAATCGAACAAAGTTCGACTTGTATCCTTTTGGGCAGGCCCCCACGTCTGCTGACCTGATCCGACCAAGATCGGACAATCATATCATATAGCTACCATATAATCGATTGTTCCCGAATGAACACTCAGGAGAATAACTTTTCTGTTTTTCATACAAATCAAACCAAACTCAAACCAAACTGACTAAGCCCCACTAAGTCCGCTGGCCTGATCTGATCAAGATCGGAGATCTATATCATATAGCTACCATTTCCGTAATACACAGTTTGGAACATAACTTTTCTGTTTTGTATCCCTTGCATCCACGCCTGCCGACCAAATGAAATCTGGTATAAAGGCTTCGGCAAATCGACGCTAGCCTTCTTTTGTTGGTATTTTTTGCTTTTGTTTGTGTTTTTTTTTGTCTGCGTTTTATGAACTTTGATTATTCTAAAATCTGTCAACATTTCTATTATCTTCGATTTCTGATTTATTTTATATTTTGTTTGGTCGTTTTTATGTGTTCTCTTTTTTATGAATATTTCAAGTGACAATTAAATGCATTTTGAAAACAACAAAAACATATGTATATATTACGTATGTTTTTTAAATTTGTCCTTTGAATAAAAAAAAAAACACTCACACATAAACACAAGAGCCGCATAGTTTGCAGCTCTTCTAATTAATTGCATTACATTTTTGCCTGGAATATAAAAATAAAAATAAAAAGTAAAAAATATGAAAACAATAATAAACGAATAAGAACGCTACAGTCGAGCTTGCAGCACAGTTAAATACCCTGTCCCTAGTAAGCTGTTATATCATATAGTAGACCGATCCTGATCAAAGTCGGTCAACGGACTTGAAACACCCAAAAACTGATACATGCTAAAAACGGCTCGACTATGATGGAAAAGGAAAATTTTGTATACATTCTAAAAAAATCGGTTATGTGGGAACAAAATGATATAGATAGTTGCCCGATATGATTAAAATTTGGTCCACAGTCGTGGGGCCGCTACCCAAAATAAATACAAACCTGATTTGGTTCGACTTGGAGGAAAAACAAATATTTTGTGTTCATGCCGAACAAATCGGTGCTATGATTTAGTTTCCCCGATCCGTATGAAATTTGTTCAGTTGACGTAGAAGCCTCCCTCTGCGACACATTAACCCTAAATCTGGTTCAATTCCAATGAAAGCAAATAAAAACATTACAGTGGGTTTGTGGCTCCCAAGCCACCCTAAGAAGTGGGCGTGGCAAAAAATAAAATATAGAAAATAAATATCAAAGCTTAGAATCTTTGTCTCTAATAGTTTACTAGATCTAGATTTTCATACATCCTGACGGACGAAGGGAAAGACTGATGGGCAGCAAGACAGATAGGCTCGTCTTGCTGAGCAAGCATGTTGAATACTTCATGAGGTCGGAAACTTTTCCTTCTGTCAATTACTTTGCCAACACTTTAATATACCCCTTGTACCCGTACGTACAGGGTATACAAATTGCATTCGAGCAAATGCAAAAAATAATGATATGTATGAGATGTGCAAATGTCGACACAATTTGTTGGCATGTAAATTATATTACGCAGTGCGAGAGAGCAAAAAGAGGGAGAGAGAGAGAGAGAGTGGGAAAAAAGCAGCAACAATTTTTAATTAAATGCTTAACACCAAATCCAATGATGAGCGTTAAGGGGAAATATTTGAATAGCAGATTCACTTGAGGCCGCACAATTTATAAAAAGAAATGCACAAACCGGCAGACAGATAGGCGGAGAGATGGAGACTCGTGGAGACGGGGCAGCAGACGGGCACAAAAGCCAACAGAACGGAAACGGAAAGTTAGAGACAGCCAACGACAATACGAGAATGGCAACAGCGAAGTCTGGAGACAACTGAAACTGTCAAGCAGTAGAGAGAAGACAGACAAAGTGAGAGCGAGAGAGAGTCAAAATATATAGGCCAGACCCGACTAGCAGCAGCATCTTAGATTGGCCAAAGAAGAACGCCAGAGGGGTGGAGTAACTTTGCAAATGTTGCTTCACCAAAATTAAAGCACGGAGGAGGAAAATATCATCAGGAAGTTCTGATTCTGCAAGCAAACTTTGAGCTTCCTACTTTTTCGAAAATAATACAGAAGCTCAACAACTACACTGCTGAGTATGATATTAATTTGTAAGGTTCCACAAGTCCGACAAATATTCAATCCAAATCCATTCTATTCCATTTTGACCTCAAGTTCGTGTCGGCTTTTCCCCATGGAATTAGTGTTTCGTACTTAAGTTCGGATTATAACAAGAGGTGGAATCGGAATTCCGAACAAGGACTTATGAGTGAGGAGACCTCACGGTTGGCCAATCGTCTTGGCAAACCCCAATCTTTTTAGCCGCCTTAAAGGCCTGGCGGGGAGTAGTCCTTTTGCGAGCATACTGCGGTGACTCAACTGTCTGTCACTGTATCTGCTGGTGTGGCGTCCAATCTGCTCTTCCACGGTATGCAGATTGAGATCACGATGAGGCTGGAGCCGCGCACGTACCATGGGCAGTTGGTTATCTACCATAAGGCACGGATCTGCAATACCTGGATACGTTTGTAGCTGGATTTTGCGGCGATTCCCCAAATCTGTACCCCGTAAAGCCAGATGAGGGCTACACAATGCACATAGACTGCTCTTTTAGCTCTAAGTGACATAGTGCTTTTCCTATTTATCAGCCACCTTATTTGTTGCATCCATTGCCCACATCTTTTTGGCCGCAGATTTCAGGTGTGGCCCTAAAGTGAGGCGTTTGGCCAATGTGATTCCGAGGTATTTCGCTTGCAATGACTGTTCCAGTGTAACTCCCTTCAGGTGAATAGGTGGAGTGCCCGATATTACCTTTTTTAGAGTAAAGCAAGGGTTAGTCGTCTTCATGTGGTTGATCTTCAGATTCCACCAAGCTGCCAGAATATCTAGATAGCCCTGGAGTCCATCTGCTGCTTCGAAGTGGCATTAAGAGTTGTAGAGGACCGCAATATCGTCCGCATAGCGCATAATAATCTACCAGAATACTAATATGTTTTTATTTTTATTTATTTTTAGTTTTTGAAAGAGTTAAAAAAAGTTTATTTTTAATGGAAAAATTAATATCATCTAATATCATTCTATAAGCCAGCTGATAATATAAGAGTAATAACTCGGGATACGAATTCGATAAGAATTCTTTTGAAAGTAAGCTGGAATGAATCGGCGTTGTTTTCCCCCTCTGATGCCCCAAAAACAATCTGCAGTTTTTATGACATTCACACTGCTAAGAGTGAGGTTAAGTGCTGCATACGAATTTTTGGAACAACCGCTCAAATAAGCCTATTAGGCTTAAGTCTCCAAGTTCACAATTGATAACTCTAAGAAACGCATATAGTCACATTTGCATCGATTGTTACCGAATTTTGTAAACTCTTCGTAAAGATAATATTTCTTAGCAACATTTTTTTTTGAGGCTTTTAAATTACACGTGTCAGCCAGCACTTAACACACACTTATCACGCAAACCTGCCAGCATATATTACCAAACCACACTGATTAATATTTGTGTACGTTGAGCCAATTCAGGTTTGTATTGTGTTTTTGTTTGTGCCATGCGGGTTGTTTAGGCTATTTTGGTGCTTTAAAAAAAAAAAGAAACATTCAATTAAAATTTTCCTCCTAGACGCCTTTATCAGCGACAAAATTATTAATATGACATTAAACACAATGAAGGAAATATAAACACACATTCATATCACATATGTTCTTTGTTATTCTTGAGTCATTATTCCTGAGTCTATATTATACGTCTTTCGCAGTCTTCGATTATCCCTGATTGTTATCCTTTCATTTTGCTTAAACTGTTTCTTAGCTTTCTTCCCTGTGATCGTTGCCGCGTAAATATAACTCGTTTGATCATTGTCTTGTTTGTGGTCTTCCCTTTTTGGTATTCTTAAGCTTTCTAATTTCATTTGTGTTTTTTGTTGTCTCTCAATATCTATTATTCTAGCATTGTCAAATAATATCCATCACGTATTTGAATGTAAAAGCTATTTTCTTTTTTCTGCGAGGCTCTTTAAGTTAACCTAAATAAGTCAAAACAAGAAAGCTAGGCTACCTTCGGCTTGCCGGAGCGACCGAAGGTGTACAAGTCGTTGCCCAGTTACTTCTACATGCTGCAGCATGTGGAGCGGGTAGCGGAGCACTGTGACCGCTACTCCGCCACGAAGTGCCTGCACGACACACGCTTTGCGGTGGGTCTGCACAACCACTTTACGCTCTACCACACGGATAAGGCGGCCTGTGCAGCCAAGTCCGTGCCGATTGAGTTTGCTCAGCTGCAACATTATCGTGAACCGGACAATAAGACGCAACTTATCAATCCCATTGTGGATGCGAGCATTTGGCGGTATCAGCCGCAGCTGCAGGAACGTGTCACTGCCAAATATAAGAAGTTGGGCTTTCTGCCCGATGACCAACAATGACAAAATTATTAATTACAAAAAAGAACTATTCACATTGTAAATGATGAAATCTGGTTGGTTTCCCTGGGGCTACAGAGGATACAAGGGATACAAGACGAATTTGTCTTGATTTGGATGAAAAACAGAAACTTTGTGCTACTAACTAAGTGTTCATTCCGGAACAATCGGATATATGGTAGCTGTATGAAATGGCTGTCCGATCTAGTTGAAACTTAACCAGCGCGCAGTGCGCATCTGGTAAAAATTTCAGATCTGTAGCTTTTAAGACTTCTGAGATCCCTGTGTTGGAGCAGACTTACGAACAGACTTGACTATATCGATTTCAGTTGTTATGCTGATCAAGAATATATATACTTTATATGGCCAGAAACACTTCCTTCTGTGCGTTACCATTTTTATAAGCCCGTGCTTTTCATTTCATACAGCTGACTTAGACAGCTCAAAGCTTAAGAGTGGGTGCCAGTGTGACGTTAACTTTAAATATTTTAAATATTGTATTTACTCCGAAAACCTTGCCAACTTCCCCATAGAGCGTTGGCTCTTCACATTCTCCACCGAAATCTAATACTAAGCTAACCTCTAAATGAGCATTTATATTGAATAGTTGTTGGAGGAAGAGAGCGCATATGCAATTCATCCCTAAAGTATGCTATGTTTATCCCATAAAGTTGCATACACTTTGGGATGCGTTTGGGTATTGGAACAGTGTTGAGGTGGAAAAGCAAACACACACAACCAAAACAACGAAACGAAATAACAGAACACGCAGCTTGTCATGTTTTAGTGCTCTGCAGTTTAAAAATTAAAGGGTATGATGGGCATGTATAAAGTGTATTTTGTAGAGTTTCCACAATTGCCACAATTCCCTTCATAGTAAAACCTAACCTAATTTGTGAATTGTTAACCAACAGCTCCAGAGTTGAGTTGCTGGCTGCAAGCAAACTGTGACTCCACCACATATCCATACTCCCATTGTCTGCCTACTGAGTAAGTCAGGGTCGATCATTGTAATCGCTAGACGCGTGCAACAATTGTTAATTACAATTGGCAGCTGAGGGGGAAATGAAATTGTGCACTCTCATCGGTTTTGCCAAGTTTTAATTTTCAGAGCATATTAACAACGAATATAATAAACATACATATGTTTCTGAATTGGATAACACTTGGACTTGGCCTCTACGTGACTCTCTATTCTATAGTTATGCAAAAAGAAACGAATTACCCAATATTACTTACAGTTGATATAAATGCAAGAATTTCAATATGATAATTAAATGAAATACGAGAATGCAGTATTTTAGGTTAATATTTTCACATATTTTGAAAAAGAGCATAAGATTCAAAGCTGTTTCAATTACATTTAAGAGCCAATCACATTTAATTAACTAATTAAAGCGTCTCTCTACAATTGAGGTGTCGTCAAAGAATGATAAACATGAGGAGATTGATTCACCTATCTAACTGTGTTGCGAAGTGAGTGGGCTGTTTAGGTTGAATAAGTTAATTCTGTTTGTGTTATTTATTGCTTATAGTTAATTAAGTTTACAATTGATGTTGACATTTAGAGTTTGGTTTCGGTGTTACACGGGCTATATTCGATTTGTTATGAGGCTGACTCCAGCACTTCTGAGTGCAATTTTAGACTAATTCGTCACCTGTAGAGAGAACTGCCGTGTTATGTTATAGCAAGAGGTGTCTCCACAGTAACAACTCGGGCTTGCTGGTCGTTTTCAGTGTGTAACTCTGTGACGCATCTAAGAGCCCATTTCAGAAGCGGCAGATTTGGCTCTTTGATAACAATAAGAGTACCAATCTGAAAGTCAATCAGAGATACCCACTTATTGCGCTGTTGAAGTGAAGTTAGGTATTCGTGGTGACAATGCTTCCAAGACCCTTGCACCATGGCTTGTAGCTGCCACCAGCGGTTCAATCGGTTGATATTTATCTCCAAGACAGATGGCTATGGACAGCTGTATATGGCTGCTGTCATCGGCCGACGAGATTGGACGGGAATTTAAAACCCGATTCTATTTGTGCTAATACTGTAGAATATTCCTCATAAGTTAAGATCTCGCTACGAACAACTCGTCGTAAGTGCAGTTTAATAGATTCCACACCTGCCTTCCACAGGCCGCCAAAGTGTGGTGCAGAAGGGGGTATAAAATGCCATGCGATGCCTTCATTTGCTAGTGTATTAGCCAAATGATCGGCCTTTGTATATGACATTGCCAGTTCCTTCATTTCATCCAATTGAGAGCGGCTGACGTGACTGTTGTCGGAATACAAATCCGTTGGGTTGCCTCGGCGGGCACAGAATCGATGAAATATGGAAATAAATGCAGCCGTAGTTAGATTACTCACAAGAATTGCAAGCCAAGCCTTGCCAGTTTTCGGAGTCCCTTCGTCATCTTGAGAGCTACAGGTCCAGCATAATCCAGGCCAGTATGTTTGAACGGTCGATGTTGTTGAACTCGTTGCAAGGGCATTTCGCCCATGACTTGTTGGCTAGCGGTGCGACGTTGCATAAAACATGGCTTGCAGCGGTGAATTCAATATTGTTGTCGCACAATATGGAAGGTCACCTCCACGCCAGTGTAGAGATTTGTTAGATGCAGATATCTGATCAAGATGGTAGCGTTTGGTGATTCGGATGTGGAGCGTTGTACTTTGAGTCATTAACCGCATTAATCCATGATCGTCGATGAATGGTGAATAACGGATGAGCTTTGACTTGGGATGAAGACGCTTTTTTTGGCTAAGTTGGTCGTACTGCTTGGCTACAGCCAAACGCTGACCATACTGTACTAGGCGATCGCGTGCATTAAGCACCTCTAGCGACGTCGAGTTCCCAGTTAGTTGGTGTTTGCTTTCAAACTGCGGCGATGTGAATAAGCGAAACGATAACAATAACTTCTTACTCATAGCTGGCGAGACCATGATGAGATGTTGTTGAGGAGCAGCTCAAACACATTGCCATCTGGTAAAGTGTGCAGAGCGGCTTGCTGATTCTTTCGTTGTTTAACACAAACAGCAGAATCTGCTGACATGCTAAACTAAAGGTTGACTGGCGGACATTCCGATTGTGGTTGAAACAGCCGGGCAGGACCATGCCACCACAGTTCGTGATTGAGGAGTTCGAACGGCAATAATCCCCTAGATGCGCAATAAGCAGGATTGTCTTTAGATCAGACTTATTGCCAGAATTTGCGTGGATAAATCTCCGAAATTACAGCCGTTCGGTTGCAGACATAGGTAGTCCAATTGCGTGGCGGTGCTGATAGCCAATGAAGCACTACCTCGGAATCTGAATAACAACAGGTTCTCGGAATAGAAATAGATAGTGATGTCTTGACAAAAGCAATTAATTTAGCCAGCAGGTGAGCGGCATTCAGTTGAAGTCGCAGTATCGATATCGCTTTTATAGGCGCGACACGAGTTTTCGCGGTAATCAATGTTACGATGTAGCTCGTTTCCATATAGACCCGACTGAAGATTACTGCGGCGTATGCGTCTGAGGAAGCATCAGCAAGACCATGCGGCTCGATTGGTTGATTGATAGGGCGATGCTATGTAGCGAGGTAAGTGGCGCAAAGATAGCTCAGATAGCAGCATTAGTTTGGTGGGAGTTTGTATAGATGGTCTGTTCTGAATTTTGATTAATAATAGATCATTCAATGGTTCTCATTGTACACCAAGAACGTTTAGAGACTGTTGTGTTGGAGAGCTTCAATTCGCAATGTTCATTTGGAAGTGTGTTTAGTAATGTCCAGCAGTTTCAGCTTCATTTACATAGATTGAATTTAGCCTCTGCAAGTAGTGATATGAGTTCGTCCTTTAGTGTGATGAGCTCATCTGCAGAATCACATCCGATGCTGTACTACTGTCATGTGGAACTTGTTGCTGTTCGACATGGACCAATGTATGATGCTTGGCCTTGCATTTGGCCTTGTATTTGGATCTGCACCTTAGACATGTAGGAGTGGCCCAAACAATTGAAGCCGAGCCTTTTTGCCCTTGCAAACTCTCGACGTGTGTGCGTATTTAGAGCCTTGAATTGGCTACAAAAGGAAATTGTATGAGACTGCTGGCAATATACGTGCCGTGGTTCCTATCTTCGTTGTTCGGATTTGGAATTGGTGTGATGAACGGCAGCTTGACGTCGGCACTGTGTGTTGCTACTGTGGGGCTGGCATGATTCCAATGAGTCGCATCGAATGATCAGAAATTCTAGAAAACTTTTAAAGGTAATTGTTTCATCATTCCATTCATCCCATACTTGTCGAGTATCCTGATCCAACTTGGCCAGCAGGATATGAATCAGCCATGACTCGAGTAGCTTCGTCTACGCCATCAGCCAGTTTGCGCAGGAAAGACACTTAGAAAACTGTTAATGAACGAACGAATAACCAGCTGTTCTTTGGCCAGCGCGCAGACGAAGGAAGCTCTTAACACTTCTGAGATCTCTGTGTTGAAACAGCACAGATGAACAGTCGGACAGACCGACATTGTTATATAAGACTCCCCTTGTCGTGCTGATCAAGAATATATATACTTTATATAGTCGGAAACACTTCCTCCTATGCATTGCAAGCTTCCTGACAAAATTTATATACCATTTTGTGAATGGTATCAAAACAAATATCCAAAAATGCATTGAAAGTACGTTCAAAGTCAGATCTTTTAGCTATTGAACAAAATTCCAAAAATATTTGTGGAGTTTTAAGTAAAAAGTTGACTTAATCCTCGCCAGATTGGTAATTTGCTGGAAAATCTAACTTGTAGCCTCGTAGCTATTATTTTTGGCTGTGCGTCATTCCTCAATCATGCATTTTGAAGATGTCATCGAACGCAACGTATATATGAAATAAAGAAATTAAGTCTTCACTTTCGCTTATCAATTTGTACTTGGAGAACTGCAAAAAATAGCTCTTTATGTGTTTCAAGGTCAAGACTGTGGGTATTCGAGAAATATTAGATTGTGCAATTAGTATGATAAACGATATTTTGTTATTATATCTCTGATTGAAAAGTAATTGCCAGACAATAAGTAATATAGCTAAAACACTAATGAAATAAAAACTTGTATTGGTTTTTGCAAAAATAGTGTGCGTCTATGCCGCACAGTGGGTCAAACAGGTAAGCTAGCCGAGTCCTGTACAAATTAGAATTTGTTGCCGCCATCAATCAGTTCGTCACACGATATTTCTTGTGCCTGAGAAGACACCTTATGGACTTAGCTTTAAGTAGACAGATCCGAAAAATCTGATTGAATCTGAATCACCTGAATCACAGCACAGCAAATCCAATGATTTCATCGCCACATGCGCACCGTCTTTCACATTTAATGATGACACAGCAATTGTAAGTGTACACGTGCTACTACAGACACTTCTATGATATTGTTTACCTCAATTCAGATATCAACTTACTTAACCTAAGTAATTATGTTGGTTAGAGCAGTCTCCAGACACTTGTCCCATGCTATCAGTTGTAGATTAAACTTGTCATTCTCCGCTGACAATTATTTCCGTTCCGCTGATTCTATTTTGGCAACAATGAGGACAATAGACGCTCGCTTTTATCAACCACAATCACGGGCTGTCTGCAGAAGAGCTCAGATTAGTAACTCAGTCACTTGGTGGCCATCGATTGCCTAAGGCGAACGTCGTCACCAGCCGAAACAAAATTAAACACGATGGTAAAACATGCAAGCTTGTTCAAGACACTCTTCGTGATTGTCTTCCTGAAGCTGTTCCTACTGTTGATTTTCTACTACGGCTCCTTCCAAATCCTGAGTAGTGGCCCTTTGAATGTCAGGCAAAACTCCGAGTTCCTATCCAATGATGAGCTGCTAATTGATAAGCGGGAGAGTAAGTGAGATGAATCTTATTTAAAGTAAAACTTGTAATCGTTTTAGATGACTTCCAGTGCTCAGCTGGGAACAGCGCCTGCAACGGATACGCAAGGAGATGCCCTCGTTTCCGTTGGAAGAACTGATTGGTCATCATAATGCGAAATTGAAATCGTCTATCTGCAGCTCACCTCCCGATCTCATGGCCATCGACTTCCATAACGATTACTGGCAGGTGGTGAGAGCTGAGAATCTAACCTATTATCTTTTCGGGGCCTACCTGGATACTAGGCAAGCCGTACCCAATGCCCCCCTCGTGCGTCTGCTCACCATGACCAACCAGCCGAAGGACAAGAATGCAAAGTATCCAAACACATATTGCCAGTTTTGGTTTAAGAATCGCTCGGATCCGCTGGTTGTGCCCGTCACAGAGCACAGAGTCATATGGAACTGGGGCAGTGGAGCTGGACAGGTTTATCCCACCCTCATAGACTGCCCGCTGCCCCGAAAAGAGCTCATACAGGGATCGGTGCCGCCAGAGATGGTGTCGCTAGTGGCAAAACCCTGTGAAAAGGCTAGGAATATTCTTCGTGTTGTCTTCGAGCCGAACGAAGAACAGCAAGTGCAACAGTCGAATAATGGGGAACCACATAAACTACGCTTTGCTGTCTGCGTCAAGACCATGGATTTCCCATACCAAGACATGTCCTGGCGTCTGATTGAATGGCTGGAAATGATGCGCCTGCTCGGAGCCAGCAAGGTGGTGCTGTACAATGCCCAAATTCATGCCAACATGACGAAAGTGTTGGATGATTATATGGAGCAGAGTTCAGGCTTTGTAGAGGTTCATCCCATATCCATGGGCAGAGGAGAGCCGCATGCCTCGCCAAGTTTCCATAACCATATGATGGCTGCCGATGGCTTCAATCGCATACTCAATGAGATGATTCCCCTTAATGATTGCTTCTATCGCAATATGTATAAGTTCGACTATGTGGGAGTCTTCGACACTGATGAGGTTATAATGCCGCTGGGCAATCGTACCACCTGGTCGGAGCTCATTGAGGTGGCTCGGAAAGCTCCTGATTACGAAAGCTATACGTCCAAAGACTGCAAAGAGTGGGTTAGCTTCTGCTTTCGCAATGTCTACTATCCACGCTATGCGGAGCGACCGAAGGTGTACAAGTCGCTGCCCAGTTACTTCTACATGCTGCAGCATGTGGAGCGGGTAGCGGAGCACTGTGACCGCTACTCCGCCACAAAGTGCCTGCACGACACACGCTTTGCGGTGGGTCTGCACAACCACTTTACGCTCTACCATACGGACAAGGCGGCCTGCGCAGCCAAGTCCGTGCCAATTGAGTTTGCTCAGCTGCAACATTATCGCGAACCGGACAACAAGACGCGACTCATCAATCCCATTGTGGATGCGAGCATTTGGCGGTATCAGCCGCAGCTGCAGGAACGTGTGACTGCCAAATATAAGAAGTTGGGCTTTCTGCCCGATGACCAACAATGACAAAATTATTAATAACCCAAAAGGACCGATCTAGATCGGTCAAATCTGGTATGTGGGAGTGTGGCTACAAGGGATACAAGATGAATTTGGTTTAATTTGGATGAAAAATAGTTATGCTGCTAAGTGTTCATTCCGGAACAATCGGTTATATGGTAGCTATATGATATAGTTGTCCGATCTGGATGAAACTCGAATGAAACTCTGAATCGTGCAACATGTTTGCAAGGCAATTTGGCCCGCAAGCCACAATGTTGATTTCATGTTCTGATAACATTCTCTATGACAGCTGGGTCCAAACTTGTTTACAACCTAGCAGAATGCTGTCTTTTCCTCTCACAAAGCAATGATATGCCATGGTTGCGCGATATGTGAGTGTGTATAAATATACGCATATATTTGTATATACATTTTACGGAAATAGTTTTTGGCGCTTTTGTCTACAGTTGTTATTCGATCTTAATGAAATTCGAAAAATCGATAGTAAAACAATAGTGCATATACAAACCGAGTTTTAACTAAATGTGAGAGAAATCGTAGGAGATATTAACATTTTCGATTTGCGGCATGACTTAACTTGATCTGACCAAACACTATTGGAGTCTACATACCAAATTTGGTGGCTCTAGCTTATGTAGTCTCTGAGTTCGGACAGTGCTAAACTGACTTCGCTGTTAATGCTGATCAAGAGCGTATATATATTATGGGGTTGCAAAAGCTTCCTTTGCCCTGTCACATACATTTGAACGAATACAATATACTCGTTTCCTTTATATAGAGCACAATTCTGTCAAAGGCAGGCTAAACGACGCAGCTTACTCAACATTTGACCATCTGATCTGCCGCTCGTTGTCTCCCATTGGAATTATAACTTGCTTCTGTCATGCTGCTCATGTTTCTGTATAAATATATTTTCCATATTATAGAAATTCTATATACCTGGCTAAAGAATTCAAGTTGTGTTTTCACCACTTTGTGGAAATCTAAAAGAAATATTTATGCAAATAGAAAATTAGTCTTTAGCTTAATTTCTGCTTAGTAAGCTGCGAAAACCTTTCAATGAATCCATTAAATATGAACAGTTTCCCTTTTCTCGCTTAACATTGGACAATTGTAGCACCGGCAGTGCCCAGGCCCCACCCACTAACTACTTAACGCTGCCAAAAGCCATAAAGCACCAAAAGAGGGCCACGGACGACCGAAAGAAGGCTAAAGAAATGCTAAAACATTGCACAACAGACGTAAAATGTGCAAAGAAGTGAACAGCAGCAACAGCAGCAGCAGTGAGAGCAGTTTGTGCCGGATTTGCTTTTAAAACGGCACCCTGGGAACCCAGCATACCATACACCAGCTAGCAACCCCTCTCCGTCCAGCTCCAGCTACTACATAGCCAGGAGTACGTTGGTTCAGCTCGAACAGGCCTTCTCCCTCACATTCACAAATGCGCTTTTAACTTAAATGACAGTCCAAAAGAAAGCAGAGGAGAGGAGGAGAGGAATGGTGGCAAGAGGTATGGGTAGAGTTAAAGCTGAGGCCATAGTCAAAGCAATGGCTCTAACCTCCTCCTTTCCCTGCTTCAGTTTGAGCCAAACTAAACTGAAAAATACGCACTGCAATTTTTTATGTCCCCATGTTTTTTATATACCATTCACAAAATGGTATATGCATTTTGTCAGGAAGTTTGCAACGCATAGAAGGAAGCGTTTCCGACTATATAAAGTATATATTTTATCTTGATAAACATGACAAGGGGAATCGATATGGCCATGTCCATCGGTCCGTCTGTAAGCCTGTCCGTCCGTCCGTTTGATTCAACACAAAAGATGTCAGTAGTCTTAAAAGCTACAGAGATGACCGGATGCTTCCTTTGTGTGCTCGCTGGTTAGGTCCTAGCTTCATCCAGATCGGACAACTATATCATATAGCTACCATATAACCGATTGTTCCGGAATGAACACTTAGAAGCATAATTTTATAGTTTTTCATCCAAATCAAAACAAATTCGTCTTGTATCCACTGTATCCACTGTAGCCACACGCCCACCGACCAGATCTGATATAGATGGGTGATATATTTACAATGTTAATGGTATATAAACTTCGACAAGCTGAAGCTAGCCTTCCTTTTCTTTTTTTGTGACTACAACTGGCAACCCAACTCCATCTCCAATGCTAACCCCAAACCCAACCAAATCCCTTAGCCAGTCCCCCCCACAGCAGCAGCATGTACTACAACAATTTGATGTAAATATTGTATTAGTCGGGCCAAAGTGTTGAGTAAATTTATTGGCAGCACATAAATCGCTTTCTGAATGGACGATGACGACGGCGTTCTCTGTGTTTGGTTTGGGTTTTGTGTTTGGGTTTTGGTTTCTTTCTGGCCTTTAACTGAAACTGCCAGGAGCAATGTCACATTCGGAATTAAGTTTCTAGCCAAGGTAAAAGTTAAATTTATGATATTCTGGTCTTTGCATAACGGTTCAATAAAGTGGAAGGGACAACATTGCTATCAAGGCCACTCAAAGGAAGTCGCTTACTTAAAGGAAATCCAAACAGACTTTAAAGAAGCCCCACCAGATGAATCATTATATTTCTCTCTTGCACATATTTCATATCGATAATTATCCAGTTTCAGTATTAGTGTGCATATAGGTATAAGTTATACACAAAAAATGAAACCCAATATAAGGTTTAAAAGTACCAAAATCATTATAAAGTCAATATATTCGTTCTCAATAGTCTGGTAATCCTGTTTTTAGCCTTTATCTTGAGCGATGTTCTCTATTGCAGAACGAACTTTTATTTTCACTTCAGGAACACTTTGGATCATTACAGAAACGTTCTGGGATACATCAAGAGGGATATGTTCTCATTTCAAACATGTAGTAAAACAATTCAAAATCGCTTTCGTACCTCAGCGTTCTGAAAAAGAACAAACGTTTTAATTTTGAGAACTATTTGTTCTATTTTTTTGACAACTATTTGCTCTCACTATCACCATCTAGATAAAACTGATCAAGATCGGACAACTATATTATATGGCTACCATATAACCGATTGTTCCGGAATGAACACTTAGCAGCATAACTATTTTTCATCCAAATTAAAGCAAATTCGTCTTGTATCCCTTGTATCCACTGTAGCCCCACGCCCACATACCAGATTTGACCGATCTAGATCGGTCCTTTTGGGTTATTAACCATTTTGTCATTGTTGGTCATCGGGCAGAAAGCCCAACTTCTTATATTTGGCAGTAACACGCTCCTGCAGCTGCGGCTGATACCGCCAAATGCTAGCATCCACAATGGGATTGATAAGTTGCGTCTTATTATCCGGTTCACGATAATGTTGCAGCTGAGCAAACTCAATTGGCACCGACTTGGCTGCACAGGCCGCCTTATCCGTGTGGTAGAGCGTAAAGTGGTTGTGCAGACCCACCGCAAAGCGTGTGTCGTGCAGGCACTTAGTGGCGGAGAAGCGGTCACGATGCTCCGCTACCCGCTCCACATGCTGCAGCATGTAGAAGTATCTGGGCAGCGACTTGTACACCTTCGGTCGCTCCGGATAGCGTGGATAGTAGACATTGCGAAAGCAGAAGCTTACCCACTCTTTGCAGTCTTTGGACGTATAACTAAGGTAGTCAGGAGCTTTCCGAGCCACCTCAATGAGCTCCGACCAGGTGGTACGATTGCCCAGCGGCATTATAACCTCATCAGTGTCGAAGACTCCCACATAGTCGAACTTATACATATTGCGATAGAAGCAATCGTTAATGGGAATAATCTCATTGAGTATGCGATTGAAGCCATCGGCAGCCATCATATAGTTATTAAAGCTTGGCGAGGCATGCGGCTCTCCTCTGCCCATGGATATGGGATGAACCTCTACAAAGCCTGGACTCTGCTTCATATAATCATCCAACACTTTCGTCATGTTGGCATGCATTTGGGCATTGTACAGCACCACCTTGCCGACTCCGAGCAGGCGCATCATTTCCAGCCATTCAATCAGACGCCAGGACATGTCTTGGTACGGAAAATCCATGGTCTTGACGCAGACAGCAAAGCGTGGTTGACGTGGTGCCGCAGTCTGATTTCGTTTCTGATTCGTATCCGGCTCGTTGATAACACGCAGGATATTCCTAGGCGTGGCACACCTCTCCGTCACCAGCGATACCATTTCCGGCACCTCACCCTTGGCCAGCGGACATTCCAAAAATGTTGGATATGAAAGTCCGGTGCCGTTGCCCCATGCCCATAGCAGTTTATGATCTTTGACGGGCACAACCACCGGATTGCTGCGATTCTTGTACCACAGCTGGCAAAAGGTCTGCGGAGGTTCCACATCCTTTTCCATGTACTGGTTGCACATGGTGAGCACACGCACCAGGGGCGCCTCGGGCACAGCTTCTCTATCATCGAAATAGGCGCCAAAGAAATGGAAAGTGAAATTTTCGGCTTTCAGCAGCTGCCAGTAATCGTTGTGAAAGTCAATCGCCATGGGATTCGGCAGCGAGCTACAATTGGATTTTTGTATTCCGTGACTGAGTAGCTCTTTCAACGGAAACGAGGGCATCTCCTTGCGTATCCATGCAAGGCGCTGTTCCCAGCTGGGCACTAGAATTGCATGTGCATATGGGTTGTATATGCAAACACTCTTTTAGTGATCATTGCGTCACACTTACTTTCTCGCTTATCGATTAGCAGCTCATCGATGTACTTCCCCTTGGGATTCCTGTTTCTGCTGTAGTAGCCAAAGCCGCCTATTAACTCGTAAGATGCATTGTAGAGCACCACCAGACTCACAAACAAGATCACAAGAAATATCTTAACGCAACGCGTATTGGTCGCTAGCATGACGGAAACCTATAGACTTGCCCCAGATCAACGTGCGGCCGCCGATGCTGTTGGAGGCCAAGTGGTCTCCGACTCTCAGAGCTGCAGAGCTGTCCAAAAAACGTGTGAAATGTATTGACATAATTGAGATTATACAATAATATTCACAATGTTTATAAAAAGTCGGTGGGAGACACGTCCAAACGATTCATATCAAAGTTCTAGTGTAAATCTATAAAATATATACTTATTTTGTATGATATTAAGCGACGACGACATGAGAAGATGATTGTATGGGCATTTCGGCGAAGACGCACGTGACATAGTGATGCGATGAGTCACAAAATTCCCATAGCATAGTGCCACGCACTTGATAAGGGTGGAATATTTTTGGATTGTTTCATTTAATTGTAATCTCCTCAATCGTTTGTTCTTATTTCCACGTGTTTTACTGTTTTGTGCAGTAGACCGTGTGGGCTAACTGTAGAGATAAAGAGAGGTTTAGATCTAGAGATTTAGGACGTCGATCGTCAGTTATAAAATATATTCAATTTTGCGCTTTGAAGATGGTGAGAATGAGCTACCATTTTGTTTTAACTTGAATATAGACACATATGTGATACCTTCCTTCTAGGTGAAAAGCCGTATTCAGGAAGCTTTTAATTTGTCTACAAACATTCCTTTGAAATGCGACAACTTTTAATCTATGTTTTATTATACTCGTACTCTAGTTGAGTAAACGAGTATATTATTTAGACTCTCAGTCTTGCTAGTCATATTTTGTTATTGTTTTGCATTTGCGTTTGCGTTGTGTCGTTTGTAAACCATTAGATTGCTGCCGTTACATTGCTGCCACGAATTTGATCGTTTTGCTTGTTGTTGTGTCATCCGTTTACTGCTACCAGCTACCAAGTGAGAAACTTAAAATTTCTATAATTTCCATCATCATTTCTCTCAATACCAATGGCGGCTGACTGCAACAAAAAAAAAATGGCCCTTTCAAGACTGATTCTTCCGAGCCTGTGCTCTTTTGTTGGCTCTGTCGTAACACCATTAATTTCAAATTCTGTTCAAATTTTACAAATAATCATCATGGTTTGAAATTTACAGGTCTCTCAGCACACATGCATATTTTGGGGCGAGCAAGAAGCAAGCAGAAGCCCAGCCCAAGTCATGATTGTACTCATTTACTACATCGCTGCACCTTTTCATTTGGAGAGCGTATTCCAGATACAAATGGAAACGCATAAGATGTCATAAGATCTTGCTAATGCCCTTTTTGGGGAAAGGCTTTTGCATACTTTGAAAGCGATTAACTTTACATACTATAAGTCTTCCATATGAGGCATTTTTGTGGGTCAAGAAACTGCCCATATTAGTTGCAGTTCCGCATATCATTTGTAATTGCACCTAAATTGTTAGCATTATTACTCACACACACAAACTTGTAATTATATTTTGCTTTTGTGAAACTTCCTTATGGCTGAGAGCGGACTATTATGCCAGTTGCTAAGCTTATTTAAGCCTGCACCGGCGAACGGTCGGTCTCTAAAAACCACAACCCATACAGAAATTTCATAGGTCAAGCAAGTTTCACCCAACAGAATTCTTAATAGAAAAATTGTGGTACTATGGCAGTAAGGAAGGCCAGCTTTTGCTTGCCGAAGCTTATAAACCATTCACAGTGTATATATAACCGATCTAGATCAAATCAGGTCGCCGTTCGTGGGGTTACAATGGATGCATGGGATACAAACCGAATTTCTTTGAATTTGGATGAAAAACACTTTGGATGCTACTAAGTCTTCATTCCGGAACAATCGGTTATATGGTAGATATATGATATAGGTGACCGATCTGGTTGAATTTCAAACTTAACCAGAATGCAGAGAAAAACCCATCTGGTAAAAATTTTAGCTCTGCAGCTCTTAAGACTTCTGAGATCTTGGGGTTGAAACAAATGGACCGACGTGGCTATTTCGACTCCCATTGTCGTGCTGATCAAGAATATATATACTTTATACATCTGACAAAGAGAAAGCCCTCGGCAGACTTTGACAATGATAGATTAATAGATATTGAGAGAAGAGAGAACACGAATGTCTTTAGAAAGCTTAGCAATACAACAAGAGCGAGTGCGAGCCATCTCAACCACAAAGAAGAACATTGATCAAACGATCAAAGGTCCAAAAGCGTAGGGTGAAAATGTTAATAGAATGTTTCTTTTTTTTATTAAAATATAAATAAATATTTATAATTTTGTGTAAATAAAACACAATCAAATTGAATTGCCAAAAGGGAGAGCAAAACTACGATATCAGAGTTGCATTTGCTCCGAACATTGGCAGCCCTGCAAACTCTTGCGGCAAGCATTTGCAGCCCTGCAAGGTTTTTCACTGAATAGCAAAGACAACAATCAGCAGTCCTAGACAGCAACCAGACCAGATTGCAAAGGGAACAATGTTCAGCATTGTCTGTGAGGTTGCGAGTTCGAATGCCAGCCAGACCCATTGCAATTTTTATACAATTTTAATATTTTTACACATTTTTAGTGCAAAATTTATATTTTTTGGTCATAATAATTTTATTTAATTTAATTTTATATAATTACAGTTTCAAAAAAAAGCAATGGCATATACAAAACTCTCAAAAATTAATCAAAGCTGACATGATTGCAGTTAAGTTGAACGTTTAGTTACGCATGAATTGTGACCGGCGTTGGTCCTGCTTGTTAAGATGCAGCGTCAACGCAGGGGAACACCTACCGACACAAGTGTTTGCGGCAACTCTGCTTCTTCATGTGGCAGACTCAAAAACAATGTGTCAAAACTATAACACAAAACTATTACACACTTTGGTACACACACACACACACGCACTACTAAATAGACGACTACACACACAAACTACAATACTCTGATGATTCCGTTCAGAATATTTAAAGGATCGTTTGGATGTTGGTTTAGCTCTTGGAATAATATATGACGTGGATTGGATTTGTTGGCTTGTTGGATTGGCTGGACAAAAAACAAAACACATTTATAAATAAATAAAATAAAAAATAAAATTTTTTTAAATATTTTTCATTTACATACATTGAACATTCACATACACTAGGGATTATTTGGCTGTGCAGACAGCGCCGTGTTTCAGGGGAGTCAACTGCCCCTCATCATAAAAGGGAGTTGTCATTGTAATGGGAATTAAAAAAGCTTCTCATTTTGTGTAATTGAGATAAATTATAATAAAAAACTGATATTAAAAACTATTCAGTTGACCCGGCGTTGCTCGGGTTTGCTAATAGTTTACTTTCCGAAAATACTTCGCATATGGACATTTCCACAGGGAAGTTTAACTATGTTTTGCCCATGTCTGATTAAAATCCTACTCCGAGTCAAACAAAGTTGTGGTCGATGTTCGAATATTTGTCTGGGTTGATCAATTCATAATTAAGTAGTGGTGCGCATGATGTGTTTGTTTTTATTTAATCGAATTCATCATATGTATGTGTAAGAATCTCAAAAGTACAGACTAAGATCTCTTTAGGGATTCTTCTGAAGTTCCACATGCTGGAGTCAAATCGTTCAAACATTCCTGTAGCATCATTATCATTTTTAGCATCACCATATCAGATCTAACCTTCTTATGGTATTCATTTTGCTTCGGCTTTTTAGCAGTGTCAGAAAAAATAGTGTATTTATTATTTGGATTGCTTGCCGGGGCATTGGCGTTCCAATCATTGTAAACCTTAAACTTCTTGTTCACCGTGTTAGGGTGAAGGTGTCCAAACGTTTCTTTATCATCGTGAAGTCATTGTCATCAGATGTATTCCTGGAATTCGTATTCCTGTCGGATTCTGGCCCTTGTTAGCTGCAACCTCCGGCCTCTTCTCGGCTGACGCTAGACTTTGTGCACATTTTCGAGAGGGCAATGAGTCGCAATACTAAGAATATATCTACTTTATGGGATCGGAGATTTCGCCCTTCTGTCGGAACCACTTCTGCTTTATTTTCCTAGCGTAATTTAAATTATAAGTACTAAAGTGTCTCTTAAATGTTTTTCTGTCTTTATCGCTGCGGTTTATCAGCGGTTTGTTACCTTCAAAGCAACACGAATTTTTTGACGGCCTCCTTAAGCTGTCCCAATCTCAAATTATTTTTGTAACAAACTCTTAGAATCGTCAACTTGATTTGGTATTTGCTTCTGACCCTTCCATTTCAATGGTCTCTAGAGTCAGTCCGCTTTTGCTTCCTGAAGACCCGTTTCACCCATCATTACACGTTACTATGGATATTCCTATTCCTGCTGTATCTGCATCATCCAACTTGCCAGCTAGAACATATTCATTTAAAAAGGCTGATTTCGCTAGGCTTAACAATGCCATTGTCCAATCAGACTGATCATACTTGTGCAATTGTACAGATATGGACAGTGCGGCTGACTTCTTTTACGAAATTCTTTATTCCACTTTAAAGGATTTGGTTCCGTTCAGTAGTCCTGTTAGGCTTAATAAGCCTCCTTGGCTTACTCCACAGTTGTCTAATTTAAAAAACATCAAGTCTAAATTCTTTAAGAAGTTTAAAGTGTTGGGAATGTCCTCTGACTATTCACGCTATATTGCTGCTCGTTCAAGGTTCTTTGTCATTAATTCCGAGAGCTATAAAACATATTTGCATCGCTGTAGAGTTCAATTTTCTCAGGACCCAAAACAATTTTATAAATTTGTTAAATCAAAACGTAAAACATCTATCCTACCTTCTAAATACTAAAGCAAATATGTACAGATAAAGGCATTGCCAACTTGTTTGCAACTTATTCCTCTCTTAATTATCGGTCTGATCAGATATACCCTTACAGCATACACAAGTCTAATAACATCCCACCTCCTCTTAATGAACTTTAGTCTATTAAGACTAACTCTTTTTCTGGTAATGATGGTGTTTCGGGGTGTATTCTCAGATTCTGCGCTCATATACTTTAGTACTCCCCTAGCAAAGATCTCAGAAGTCTTACAAGCTACAGAGCTGACATTTTTACCAGATGCTTCTTTTGTCTGCAGATCGGACCAAAAAATTAGTAGCATAACATTTTTGTTTTTCATCCAAATCAAATCATATTCTTTTTGTATCCATTTGAGGAGGCCCCCGCGTCCGCAGGTCAATAGAGATCTTTAAATTTTTGCACACAAAATAAACACCATGTCAGCAGCTTATTTTTGCCAGTGTGACCAGATTTTGTGTGAATATTGTCATTATCACATGATCACAAAATGATCAAATGTATTTACGACCAACTTATTCCTTCGACCACTTTTCCTACTTCAGCTAAAACCAATTTTTCAACAACACATGTCCAGCATCTTCCTTCTCTGCATTGAACCCGCATGATTATGTTTTCATCTAAATCAACGATTTGCAGCCCGTGCCTTTGACCCGTACGGATTTTTCATTTTGCTGCCCAGGTTGCCTCGGCCTCTCGCCTGCCCCGCTCGTCTCCAAGACCGCCCGCCACCAATTTAAACTTATGAAAGTCGAAAGTTTGGTCCTGGTCTTTGACTTCGGCTCAATAACACTCGGAGCGAACAAACAAAAATGTGGCCATTAGTTCAAGTTGGGCTTCCACTTTCCGCTTTTCCAACTTTTCACTACTCGAGCTCCTATTTCTATTTTTGCTTCTGCACTATATACAAATTTCTATTTGCTATTCCAGTTTCTGTTTTGGTCGAAATAAATAAGTTTTTTCGGAACTTAGCTTTGCACAGTTTCTTTTTTTCAAAGTGCACGCTAATAAGAAATGCGTGAAGTGTTGTAGACCCGCACGCTGCCCCTGCCCACCACCGACTTGTGTGTTTGTGTCAAGATTGAGGTAAAGTTTTAGATTTTCTGTGTGGCAGAGTGTAAATATTTATCTTGAGGCTTGGCCAATGCCATACGGACACACACCCACACACACTCACACACACACACACTGACGCACACACACGCTTCTCGCTTGGCCAGCCAGCTTACATTTTGTCCGTCTCTTTGGCATTTGCCATTTTCCAATTTTCGTTTTTGTTCAAATACTTATTTTCCAAAGTCAATTTGAAGAAAATTTCGCTCACGTTTTGTTGGCTTACAAATATCAAAAGCACTCACGTGTGAATGCCTTCCAATACACTGCATAATCAGCAAAAGGGAAACAATTTCAAGTGCCGCAGTCGAGGATACCCTCTAGGTAGACTCAGTAGCAGCAAAAGCTTCATTTACATCAGGCAACCTCTTATTCCTGGTGCACTAGAGCAGACAATTGCAACGCTGCAGCAGCTCCCACTAGTGTATGACCAAGGGGGCTTGTGATCGGGACTGACCAGAGTTGGACTGAGACTTGGGCTCCACCAGACTGAATGAAATTTGGTGAGCACACGTGAGTGCTTCTACAACTGACATGTACCAAATTTGGTTCAATTCGGATAAAAAACAAAAAGGTTTTGGTTATATGAGGACTATATTATATAGTGGTCCGATCTTTAGATATAAGCAGCCTACAGCAGAAAGCAGATGGTAAAAATTTGTAGTAGATAGACAGACGGACTTAGCTATATCGACTCCATTCGCCCTCTGCAAGGGTATAAAAAGTTTTGCAAAATTGCATTAACCACAATGAATGCTAAACAGTAGCTTAAACAGCAGCTTAAACAAATTGGGGGGAGGGGCGGTGAGTTCTCAGCTCTCCAGAAGCGGAATCATAATAATATGCAATGTGTAGAGTGATAATTATAATCGTACTCTGGTAGAGTAAACGAGTATATTGTATTCGTGCAAATGTATTTAAGAGGCGTTTCCGACTCCATAAGGTATATATATTCTTGATCAGCATCAACAGCCAGCCGAGTTGATCTAGCCTTATCCCTCTGTCCGTCTGAATGAGCACCTGTATATCGGAAATTATAAATCTTATATCCTAAAATTTTCAGCATATTAGTGTGTAATTAAAAGCACTTATAAATCTGTCTATTTTCTATGAAGTTAAACCAAATCTTATTAAAATTGGTTAAGAAACAATGTCGGAGCTCGCAATAACATTTGATTTCAGTTGTATAATAAACGCCAGCCAGCTTGAATAAGAATGATTCTGTCGCCCTCCCACTAAAACATCAGCTTGCTGCTGTTGCTGCTGCTGCTTGATTGGGTGATCTGAGCTTGCTTGTAGCTTAAGAGGTGGAAGGGGGACATAAGCAGCTGTTGCTAATGCCTTTTTTGCATTGTTTTTGCTCATATGCAAAGGAAATTCAATTAAATAAATTTAAAGCCGTGTTATTGTTCTTATTCTTCATGCTATTTATGATAAAGATGATAAAGAAGTCTCAGACAGTACGGGGCTCCTCGGAGCGCATCAAATATTTCTTCAGCGTCACCAAGAAGCCTCCACTTAAAGTGCTTAAATCATCAATTAAATTCAAACGGGAGGAGCAGCCCATCATGTACATGCCGAACGGCAGCGCAAGGAGCAGTCCCAGGAGGAGGCACGGCTATGAAATGAGGGACTCAAGACAGTACAATAAGAAGCGGGAGCCTCAAGTAATTCGGTTTCCAGCAACCAGATGCTAGGTGAATATCTTTATAGAGCTGCACCTTTTGCCAATTTAACGTTTTTCTGTTCCAGTGTCCGGCTCAGCCTATAGATGCGCTGCATCCTAGTGAAGCTCAAGCTAACCAACGTCGTCACCAAGTTTCTAGTTGCCTCAAAAGTGAAACGTGCAACATTTGCTCTCCGACCACGATATCGTGCTATATATTTTTTAACATATTTTTAACATGAACGCAATAATTTCATAATTTGTTTGACTTTTAAAACGGAATTCAGTCACACAGCATGGCCAATAGCCATCTGTAACGGGGAATTTTGGGGAGAAGGGCCCCTCTGCCATCTAGGTCTGGTCGAATGCAGAACATACCTTTGCAATTTGGGAATTGGGGCGCCACATCATAAATGGAAGCCAAACAAATTAGTTGATGGTGGCGCTGATGAAGATGCAGCTTCTGGTCGGGAGCAGGACTTGTGTGTTCTCTTACAAGGTGTATATCGATTTGACCGAGGAGCCTTGCTTGACCATGGTGTCCTGGTGCAACTGATAGTGCAGCACGTAGGAGCTATCCATGCGCAGGCTCTCGCGCAGCTTCTTGCCAATCTCCAAGGCGGCTTCCTGGTTGGAGCCATCAGCTGTCCACACGGAGATCTTATTGCTCTTGCCGCGTATGTTGACCACAGCGCCGCACAGCTGGGAGGAGTGCTCGCAGCACTCACCAATCATGCACAGCATCGTGTCCTGCCAGAAATTGTCCAGGTCGTTTTTGGCGTTCTTGCTGAGGTTGATCACCCAGCGGCCGCCCTGCTTGTTGGCCGCATCCTCCCACATGGGACGGATGCCCTTCTTGAACAGACAGTAGTCGCTGCCTATCTTGATCTCGGACGGCGACTTGATGTGGTGGATCAGGCTCCAGAAATTCTCCACCGTATCGAAGCTGGTCACCTCGTGCAGCATATCCTCCCAGGTCTTGGTGCGGTCATTCTCCAAGTACCACAATGTCCACTGGCTGTTCAATGGGTGATGCGGTTCCACTTCCACATCACTGCCGGCTCTTGAAACTGCAGCTGATGTGGAACCGGAGCCGCTGACGGGTGCGACAGTGGGATTGGGAGCTGTGTCGGTGGCCGAGGCGTTTGCCTTCACACTTGTTGTTGCTTTGCTGCACCTGGAAGGAGCGCTGCCCAACGTGGCATTGCTGTTTGTCCTTGAAGGATTTCTGGCCAAGATGATTTTACTGCCTGTAGGATTGATGGAGGCATTCCTGGCTAAGATGGTCTTGCTGCCCGATGAACTGTGAGCGGGATTCCTGGCCAAGATGATTTTTTTCTCCGGGCTTGAAGGATTGCTGGGCACTGCGGCCTTACCGCTTGAGGGATTCCTGGCCAAGGTGATCTTACTGCCTGTGTTTGAGCGATTGCCGGGCAACGCTCTGGTCCATGGAGCATCGATGAACAGGGACACCTTGGACTTGCTGGCGTTTTTGGTTGTATTTGTGGCAGCATTTGCGCTTGCATATAGGTGCGCCTTGATGGCGCCCGCGTAGGTGCCCGCCTGGGAAATCGGTGTCCTTATGGTTTCGCCAGCTCCATCCTTGGCGCCGGCTCCAGTTACCGTGCTTTTTCCAAAGATAGCTCCAGTGCAGCTGGAGGCTGTGGAGCTGCCACTGGCACTGCCAGAGGCTGTCAGTAAAATCATTGCGTTCTTCGACTTCTTGCCGCCCCCGCCCCGGTGGGTCTTTGGGTGGTTCACCTTGCTCGGCGAGTTGTTCATATCCGTAGCAGACGCTGCGTTCCTGTTACTAACTCCGGTGCCGACATTGGCAGCGGCAGCTGCACCGCCTCCACCAGCCCCAGTCTGTCCTAGTCCTGGTCCTGGCTCTTTGGGATTCTGCTGGTCGTTGGAGCCGGTCTTAAACATGGTCTTTGGATTGGCAAAGTTCTTCCCCTTGTTGTTGGTCTTCGATTGGTTTTGCATTTTGCATGCGTTGTGTCTGCGAAAAAAGCTGACGAACGTGTGGAGGGAAAATTTGGTAAAAGAGGGAAAAATTTGGTAAAAGAGGGAAAAACCATGTAGTTGCACTGAATGAATGTCGTCAATGAACAAATTGCCGAGGCAATTTGGAATTCGCTGCTTCTGTGGTTCACTTACTGTTTGTTTTATTTTCCTTTCGACTGTTTAAGTTTTTCCAAAATTTTGGGTTTGTATGAGTTTTAGAGTTGTTTCACAAGCAAACTGTATAACTGTACTGTACTGGATGTAGATCCGAACACGAATGACGAATTGGAATCGAAATGCCAAAATCAGGTTAGATTGCTAACTCAGAGGAATCTGTATTTAGTGAAAAAAAGCTGACTATGTGTTGAACAATGGAAATTGTACTAGTTCCACTATATCATGCACCCTTAGAGATGGCAAACTATCGATGACAGAAAGCACTATCGCCATATCGAATTCGCACTGTTGAACAATGGAAATTGTACTAGTTCCACTATAACATTCACTTTAGAGATGGCAAACTATCGATGACAGAAAGCACTATCGCTATATCGAATTTGCACTGACGATTGATTTTTCTACACTATCGAATTGCAATTGTATGGATTTTGGTTAAACATCGGTTTAAAATGTATTCGGACAAGGCGAAGCGTGATTGGCAACTATTTGTAAGCATGGAAAAGCCATATTATATAAAATTTAGAAACCTAGCAGCACTGCAACCCAAATGAGAACTAAAGCTGGAAAATTATCAATGGTGCTTTGGCAAGGTTGTCATTCTAAGCTCAATCGATATTGTCGAATAGTTTTGAAGGCAGCCATTTGAATTTGAACGCAGCAACTGAGATTTCCCAAAAATCAAAGAAATGGGCAATGCTATTGCAAAATTGTTTAAGAATTCGAACCGTGTCGTCGGCGAAGAAGAGGAGCAGCCCAACGGCATCGAGGCCAATGCCAACTCGAACGATGACGCTCCTGCTCCCGCTATGGTCGAGGCGGAGGCCATAGGAAACGTAGGAACGCTTGACATCAATCCACCTGCGCCGCCAAAGAAGGCTGCACGTCGTCGTAACCGGGCGACTCAGACAGATTTGACCGGCGAGGTCGAGGTACCGGCAAAACGCTACAAAAGGAACGAGCCCAAGCAGCGTTCCTGCCCAATTTGCATGCAGCCGTTTAATGAGCCGACTTCTACTGCATGTGGACACATCTACTGCAAGGACTGCATCACCAAGTGGTTGCAAAACTCACAGATGTGCCCGACATGTAAAGCGGAGGTGCTTTACCTAGTGCGCGTATATTTGTAGAAGATTATCAAGACGCTTACACCAGCCGGAGCTAAGAGCTGTAGCAAGCTGAAATTTTGTATTTATAGCAATCAAATTAAAACTTTTGAGCTATAAACATTATTTCGTATAAATTTGGTGAAGAGCATCTGTTGCTGCTGAAATATCGTGTGGCCCCGCCTATTGCTGTTGCAGAGACTCTGCGTGTGCAGAGGCCTTAAAAGCAATATTGCAAGACCTCAGCATGTGGGAAGAAGTTTCTCAGTTTGAGCTCTTGCTAATAAGATTCAACATTTGGTTCTTCTTTGATTCAACGCGATTGATTCCAGTAACTTTGAGCAGCTTCGCTTGGCAGCCTGCTGTGTTGGAGATCGAAGGAAATTGCTTGCACTGACAGATGGTGGATATGGATGGTTTTCAACAGCAGATCATTCTCACTCCAGCCGCCCCAGAGATGCAGCGGTTTATAGTCTACGCTAACGAGCAGATGCATTCCCTTGCATAGGCTTCCAGCTTTGTAAAAGATGCCTAACTTTGTGCCTTAGGCATTGTTAGGAGCTGACAGTTTTGCCCGTAGGTGGGATGTGCTATGTGTTGTTGCTGGTGTGAATAAGATCTACGTTCTGGAACAGCTATTGCTTTTAGCTACCAAGTGAATATATCAATGCGTTCAGTTATCATACAGTGATCACATATACATATGGTGCGATTAGATTATATATATTAGCAGCAATCATAACCATCCTTAGATCAGAACATTAACTTAGCGATCTGCCGCTCTCAAATGTATTTCACCGGCAAATCTCGATGAAGGGAACAACTGCAATCGCTGCATATAGACTAAGAAATATTTCTTTAATTAAGGAATAATGGACTAACGGACTTTTTTGCCTAATCATGGACAAGGTTTTATTATATAATTCATATTTCACATATTTAAATTATATTTAGTTCATAATTATCTAAAACTTGTAGAAAAATATGACCGAAATATTATTCCATATTCATTTAAAACATATTATTTAAAAATATGTCCTTAGTTCCTTGAAAATGTATGACCTAAGACTTAGGCAAAAATATATACTAAAATTTAATGAATTTAGCTTACACAAGTAAGAGCGATATAGTCGATATTCCGACTATAAGATACTCGTACTCAGCATTTATTCAATATTCGACACATTCAAAAGTACAAAACACTAATCCCCTCCTAAGACCATTGCTTAAGCAGGTACAAAAACCCCTTTTTGCCACAGCCGCAGCAAATTTCATGCGACAGCGACCTGCTGTACCAATGAACAGTGCATCTACAATTTTGGGATTTTCCTATGATTTAGTCCGTTGACTGAGTCAAAAGCAAAAACTTCCTTCCGCTTCCTTCTGCCTGTTACATACATTCGCACAAATACGATATACTCGTTGACTCTACTAGAGTACGAGTATAAAAATTACCACTCTACACCTTGCATATTATTATGATCCCGCTGAGAACTCCCCGCCCCTCCCCCAATTTGTTTAAGCTGCTGTTTATCATTGATTGTGGTTAATGAGATTTGGCTATCTTTTTATACCCTTGCAGAGGGTATTATAATTTTGTCACGAAATTTGTAACGCCTACCAGCAAACATATCCAACCCCATATAATATATATATATATTCCTGATCAGCATGGCGAAGGGAGTCGTTAAAGCTCTGCCAGTTTGCTGTTCTCATCTGGTTGAGGCTTCTCATGATTAAGTTGCTTTTGCTTATTTAATTATGTGCGATAGTTTTTTTCAGTGTGCAGTTTTTTTTTTTTTGCCTTGCTTTTTCCCCTGACATTTTGGGGGGGTCAAAACGTTTGCTGGAGGTGTAGTTGGTTGGTGCTGGACTTATTTGGCGTACGCCGTCAGAAAACTTGGCCGCGCTCAATTGTTTGATTTATTGACGTTTATTGGCAGTTGGCATTTTATTGTGACCATTTTTGTTGTCGCCGGATCGGGATGAAGACGGCTGAGAGGGTGGCGCAGGGGGCAGAAGGCCGCCTAGGCCAGGAGGCTGGTGAAACCGAAACGTATATTCTTATGGCCTGGACTTGGACTGGGGTCACCATCATCATCATCATCATCATCCTTGCCTTTACCGTCAGCGGCACCCACCGGCTGCCAGAGACCACTTTATTTCCATTTGATTGGTTTTTATGTGCTTAATGTTGGTTGAAGTCGTTGTTTATGGCATCGGTTCTATTATGTTGTATACCCTTGCAGGGGCTACCCTTTCAGGGTATAGATTCTTGATCAGCCTGGCCAGCTGAGAAGATAAAGCAAAAATTGGCTGTTTTTATAGTTTCAGATTTTAACTGTGATTCTGTGGCTTTCACTTGCTGATTGGGTCGCGTTTCATGTAGCAAATAATTCTGGAAGGGTATGTAAGCTTCGGCTGTTCTTATACCATTCACAGAATGGTATACTAGTCTTATCAGGAAGCTTGCATCGCTGGATAAGATTCATACAGATCGGACAGTTATCCAAATCAATCCAAATTCGGTTTGTATCCATTTGACTAGGCCTCGCGGCCACTGGCCTGATCTGATCAAGATCGGACAACTATATCATATAGCTACCATATAACGAATTCCATAGTTTTTCTATTTTTCATCCAAATCAAAACAAATTCATCTTGTTTTTCTTATATCCATTCTAGCCTCTCGTCCGCCTACCAGATTTGATCTAGGTCAGTTTTACATTTACAATGTGAATGGTATAGCTAGCCTCCCTTCTTGCTTTCATTTGCTTTTATAGCAACAATAGCGTTTGATGAGAATCCTATGAAAAAGTCAACTCTTCCTTACACCTCTTCCCTTCTGATCTCCAATAATCATTATGCTCTAAGATAGCTGGAGCACCAAAAGCTGGCCAAATAATAAGAGAGTTCTGAGAGTCAAGCAGAGCAAGTAGGACACAAAATTGAACAGTTCAAAGGTCATATGTATGTAGAGATGTATGTGAATTTATAAGCATATGGACCATAAATATGGTCTGGCTTTCGCTTAGTAGAATTCGCTCGGAACGCAACATATTTGGCACTGATTTATGGCATTTCATTTCGTTTTATTGCATATGCGGGGGGAGTGCAGTAAATAAGTTGTAATTACAAGACCCACCGCCCCCCTCCCAGCTAACCATCACTCCAGCAAGGGCAAAGAAGAAAAACCAGCAAAAGGAAACGAACACACACACACACAAGTAATAAACAATGCCACACAGAATGTTACCTGTGTGTGTGTGTGTGTGTAGGTGGGTCAATCTGTACACTTCACACAATGTTTGCCAAAGATTTGAGCTGCACAAGGACAAAGGCATTATCCAGATTATGAGTTTTTAAGTTAAGACCAGGAATTTGCATGTTCTACTTATCTGAGAATTCAGCATGAAAATGTAAACAATTTTCCAGAATGTCCAAATTTTATATATTCTGTATTTGTGTAGCAATTTATGAAGGAAGTCTATATATATCCAAATAAATGATATCAATTGACCTTATTGATTAAAAGATATACGCCTAAATAAGCGATTTCTTTACGTCATTAACATAGAAGTTGACATTGACTTGAACTTCTAAAACAGCCAAACACTGCGAATTGTGGAAGGGTTTTTGTATGAAAACTTATGAAGTAACCAAATGTTGTTAATGTTGTTAAAATCGGTTAAGAAACAATGTCACAACTCGCATAAACATTCGATTTCAGTTGTATAATATACGCCAGCCAGCTTGAATAAGAATGATTCTGTCTCCCTCCCACTAAAACATCTGCTTGCTGCTGCTGCTGCTGCTTGATTGGGTCATCTGAACTTGCTTGTAGCTTAAGAGGTGGAAGGGGACATAAGCAGCTGTTGCTAGTGCCTTTTTTGCATAGTTTTTGCTCATATGCAAAGGAAAATCAATTAAATAAATCTAAAGCTGTGTTATTGTTCTTATTCTTCATGCTATTTATGATAAAGATGATAAAGAAGTCTCAGACAGCATGGGGCTTCTTGGAGCGCATCAAATATTTGTTCAGCGCCACCTAGAAGCATCCACTTAAGGTGCTTAAATCATCAAAGAAATTCAATTGGGAGGAGCAGGCCATCACGTACATGCCGAACGGCAGCGCAAGGAGCAGTCCCAGAAGGCGGCACGGCTATGAAAAGAGGGACTCAAGACAGTACAATAAGAAGCGGGAGCCTCAAGTAATTCGCTATCCAGCAACCAGATGCTAGGTGAATATCTTCATAGAGCTGCTCCTTTTGCCAATTCAACGTTTACCTATTCCAGTGTCCGGCTCAGCCTATGGATGCGCTGCATCCTACTGAAGGTCAAGCTAACCAACGTCGTCACCAAGTTTTCTGTTGCCTCAAAGCGAGAGAAATATCAGAGGAGCAGCGCATTTTCTTTACTTGTAATTACTTTGACCTTCTAGGCCCGAGGATAATGAAGGCCACCAAGGAAAGCACAGCCCCTGGCCTGTACAGTGGGTCTACTTTCTGACAATTGAGGCAACTATATATTTAAGTAAGAGTATACTATATATAATTATTTATTTACCATTGTATAGATCATGTTATAGCCGGATTCCTGGCAAAATGTCCTAGTTGATGTTTCGTTAGAAGGTAAAATTGAAAAGTCTCGATTAAAAATATATGGATAATTTCGTTGGTTGGCATGAAAATGAGACATAGAGCATAGTTTCACCACAACTATAAGGGTATAAAAATTGACCGCAAGCCTATGCTCATGCAGAGGCATAAAATGGCTCGCATGCTATTTGAAAAAAAACTCCAAGTGTTGGACAAGTGAATGGAAAAACAAGGTTTCGGTGCTGAGAAAAAATTCAACTTGGATGGTCGTGACGGAAAAATTATGTTTTTACAGTTCTGCAAGAGTATATAAGGTTCGGGCGCCCAAAGTTAGCCTTCCTCTCTTATTTATTTGACGTTCGTTCATTTAGACACTGTGGAAGAGCGGCCCCTCTTTATTGTTTTCTTGTATTGCTCGGGGATTCATAAAAATTCTTGAACCGTTGTCTTGCCTACATCCACAATATTGGCTATGTCGCGAATGCTTTCCCCTTCATTGTGGAGATAAAGGCTGATATTTTGCCTAGACTCCTACAACCTCACTCCATTCCCCATTTTTCTACCATTCACAAAATGGCATATTAATTTTTGTCAATAAGTTTGGCAAAGCACAGAAGGAAGCGTTTCCTACTATATCAACTATATATATTCTTGATTCTTGATTATATATTATTGACTTATCAAATATCTCAGAAGTCTCACTGTCTTACCAGAAGCTTCTTTTGTCTGCATGCTGATTATGTTCGGGTTTCATCCAGATCGGACAACTATATCACATAGCTCCCATATACATCATTTGCATTGAACATTGATCGAGTATAAATAATGCAAATTTTGTGCAATTCTCATATGGAAATGTTAAAGGGTTTAAGTGGGTAATGGGGAAAGAACTGCCCAAAAACTCTCAACCAAAAAAGAAAAAAGAAAAATCGAGAAAAGTAAACTTCTCCTTAAGCTGTCAACTGCACCCCAGGCGGCAGGCAGGCAGCCATTCGCCCCACAGGTGGCAATTGTGTAGTCCAAACGTTGATTTACATGCATGATATGTGCCTTACATAAGGGGAGGGGAGGCTGGCACACTGTATAAGAGTAAAGAAGGAGCCTGCCGAATTTCAAATTTATTTTGTTTTTATTTGCGTATGCAAAATAATTCATTCTCTGGCTTGATTTTGGTTAACACACACAAAGCACTTTGCGTGTTGAGAGAATCTATTGAGGGGACTCATTGAAGGGGGCCGGGGATGGGTATGCTATAAAAGCTAAGCTTCTTTAAGTTTATTTTATGTATCTGTGACCCAAGCTTGGAGGAAAATATGAAATTTCTCATAATGAAATCTCATTTTCTCTCTTTGATATTTTGGGTGTTTTAAGATTTGTGAAATTTAGACTTTGGAGCTTTTGGAATATAGAAAACAGTGTTCATTTCGGAAGTAGGCTATCCTTCGTCTTCCCCCTTGCACTCTCTTTATTCTCTAACATATTTCGCTTCTTCTTCTTTTCTTCTTGTCATGTATCCCTATATGGTTAAGTCCGACTTCCCTCTTTCCAAGCTAAACTATCCGTTCTTTCTTTTTCTCATTCTTTGTTCTGGCCTCCTTCTCTTTATTTTCTTCCTATCTTCTATTGGCCTTCTCTAGGGTATCTCTGTGCCTCTTTGTGTAATCACCATGCTTTTTCTTCTGGCTGATCGGAGCAACTGGGCTATCTTTGGCAAATTTTGAAATTTTTTGTGGACTGATTAAGATCTTGGATAAGTTGATAAGTCAATTGTCCCCGTTGTGTCGTCTGGCTATTTAATGCCAAGGAGCTTCAGTGAAATGCATGCTTGGGCCAATGCACTTACAACCAAATGCCAACCGGCCAATGCAATATTGAAATCATTGACCAGCCAGACCCAGTTTCTAGCCCAGACCCAGACCCACACCCAGACCCAGACCCAGCCACATGTCAATCCAGGTTTGTACCTCTGCCTCGAGCCAACAATTATACGGTTTGGCCCAAAACACAGAGCTTGTTAATGCATGGACATGAAAATGGACAGGATTCGTCTATACATCTGGGCTGGGGCCTGCCTACCTCTGCACGTTGTCCTAGTCGAGTGGCAGTGCCTTAAATAAGTCATGTCATAGCTGTCAGTCATGCGTTGGTGTGATTACCTTTGGTCAACTGGTCAACTGCTGGCCATCTGACCGACCGCCCATGCGTCGCCTCGGTCAAAGTTCAATGTACAATGTACAGGCGGCGGCGGCCGGCACATACCAAATGTCAATCAGTCCCCCACTCTCCCCCGAAGCCGCCAGCACATATTTTGTGATATGTCATGGAAATTTTGGCAAACATGCAGCGAGAAATGTTTGCCAAAATGTTTCAACTAATTCGTTGTTGCATTAATTAAATGTATGCAATACGTATGAAGTCCACTGGCTACGAGGCACGGATGGGGTTAGGTCAGGGATCGGCAGTGGCCTGGGCTAGGCTCCCAGAGCGCAGGCTGTGCAACATATTTGTGCTTCTGTTCAAAACTAACAAAATTCAATGATATTTGCAATATTTTGCATGCCCTGGAAAAACATGAAATAAAGCTGGAACTCGAACATGAATAAATTCTATAATATCAAATTCAGGGCAGGTTAATCGGCATGTGGAAGGAGGTCTGGATGGCTTCATTTATAATTCGATATCAAATTAATTAATGTTAAGATGAAGGAATATCTATGTTTGTTTGTAAGTAAAAACGAAATTTGAAGCGAACTCGAAATGAATTCCAAGTTGCGCCAACTGAGTCTTGCACAAGCTCATTCAAAGCCGTCTTCGCCTACGAATTCGACCTCACCCAATTCACTTGGAGCACGAAAGCGTCGAATGAATGCTTAGGAAAGGCAGGGATTGTATGAACGATTGAGATTAAGGGTTCCGTGTTTGCTCTCGATGCAATTATGATGAGTTTTGTCAATGCAAAGGTACGGTCAACCGTTCAATTTCTTTAATGAAAATGTACCAACAACAGCAACTACAAGAAGTTACCATTGATAGCGGCCTTTTCAGAGCTGTTGCATACTCATTGCAACCATTCGAAGTCAGAACTGGTTCTTGTTTTGACGGTCAACAGCAATTAAATGGAGTATTTGTCCTTCAACGACTCTTCTTCCCACATCAGGCTGCAAGATGACCTTGATTCCTTTCCAATTGTGGTATCAGGTTAACTTACTAAATCTCAGCTGATCTAAATGCAAAGTTATGTCGTTTTGTTGTAGCAAACAGCTTCAGACATCGTACCTTCTTAATCGGATCGACTCCCCTTGATCGGATCGACTCAGTGCATGACTTCGTGTGTTTGGTGTCCACAATACAGGAATCACCAGGACCGCATTGAGTCTGTTCAAAAGAAACTTTTACTTTTTGCTCTACGTGCGTTGAATTGGGACCACAATAGCCCCCTCCCTTCATATTCAAGTAGACTCCTGCTAAAAAACCTTCCATCTCTTAAAAATCATAGAATTATTCTTAATGTTATCTTTATACCTAAGCTGATTAATGGTGATATTGAATCGCCGTCTTTGATTAACCAAATCAGTTTTGTGTTCCTCGTAAGAACTACTAGAAATTATGTTCCTTTCTATCTTCACTATCTTATCTAACTATAACAATTTCTTTAACTTTATCTCCAATAATAACTCCCTTAACTCAGACAAAACATCTATACTAACGCATCTAGCTAGGAGATAATGTAAATGGTTTATGGTTTGTTGTTTTTTACTCTCATTGAAAGTGAGCGGGCGAGTCCGCGTTTTTTTCCGTCTTCGCGATTCGTGTCGCTCGTTATGCGGCTGCGCCCCTCGGCCGGTTGGGCGGGAAGTGGCAGTTTCTAGCCTGGGCTTCGCGCGTAACAAGGTCCACTTGAACGTGCAGCGCATTGTACGTCAACGTCCCGATATACATATAACAAAAAAGCCTAATGAAGGAGAAATCGTAGGTGATCTTGAAACAGTCTGTCCCGGAATTATTTCTATTCGTGCCTATGAGCATTTTGAATAACCAAAAAAGTTCAATATTTTCTCTTTATGTTTATTGCACTACTTCTTAAGCAGCCCTCGTGAAATGCAAGGCATGTTGAAGTTATGTTTATTAAATTTCAAGATTTGTCCATTTTGAATTTCCAACCAAAAACATGCATAATATACATTACTATTTGTTCATATCCTGGCAGTTCAATCAAATTGAAAGTCCTTGTTCATATTTGTATGAATGTATGTGTGTATGCAATACCGTTATGTTCATACAAACAGCTATTGGCATAGCCAAGCCTTACCTTAAACACATTTTTGAATATGTTCAGCCATAATTGCGGCCAACTTTGATGGCGATAAGGCGGCAATGCAATGCCAAATATATTCGACAAAATTACTTTGACCTGATCCTGGTTTTAGTTCTAGTTTTAGTTTTAGTTTTATTTTTGTTTTTTTTTGTTGGCTGTCAACCAACCGCAACATGAAAATCCGCTGCCAATTGAAAAGTGCCCAAACCACAGCCAAACCCAACAGCCACAGCCACAGCCCTAGTAACAGATCCAGTTGGGGTTACTCTTACAGTCACAGCCACTGCACTCCTGCTCCTGCTCCTGCCCCAGCTTGCTGTATGTGCGTGCTACTGTATCTGTATGAGCTGCTGCTGCTCCTTGCTCCTTGTGCTTCTAGTTGGCGTCGACTTCATTAAGGGCAAATTAAATCGATTGTTTTGCTGTGATCAAGATAACTAAGCCGACATCTACTTGGCAAAGGCAAAGTGCATTGGCAAATGTTGACATTCCTGCTCGCTTTTCCGCTTTTCCTTTAATGCGATTTCAGTCTGTCTCTCTCCCTGCCTCTTTAGTGCATTTTCTGCATTGACTGCTGTTCCTGCTGCTCCTGCTGCTCCCGCTGCTCCTTCTCCAGCTGGCGCTTCGTCTTCGTCTGTGTCGTATTTGTGAGCTGGATTTTGTTTTTATTATGATTATTTTAACTGCTAAGACAAAGGCAAACACAGCAGCTATGCACCCCTCACCCACCCCTTCCACAACACAAGCATAAGCAATGCGGAACGGCAAGAATAAAATGCAATTTTCACATGCTAGAAAAGGGATGCCTGCACTCAGAGAAAATATGTTTAAGCAGATTCATTGTGTGTGGCGTTTGCATCTGGGTGTATTATCCTTCTAACTCGGCAGTTAGACTGGATTCTCCAAGCAGAAGCCGTCAACTGACATTCCGTTGGGTGCAACAGTTTGAGGCTCCACATTGGCACAGTTGACTGAAGTTGGACAGGTCTGCTTTGGCGGTGATTTTGGAGAAGCCTATTGAAAGCAATCGTGCTGGGATTGGCAAAAGGATAATTTTGAAAAGGATTTATGGATTTCTTTGAAGGAACTTTGAATAAATCTAGGACAATTTTAAATTTTGTGTCAGTTTGAAAATGTATCTGGGCTTGTTTAAAGAACCATTCGGCGGGCTAAGAGATTGGGTAGCGCAGCTTAAGCCCTTCACACATTCATATTGTTCTCTTTTCCACTTTGAATTGCATTCCAAAACTGGTCAGTAAATAGACTGAGGTACGTTTGGCTAGATCCTTTTCCCCAAGTGTGGCTTTGCTGCCTGACTGGGCGGTGCATGTAGGGTGGATGGGTTTAGTTTAGGGGGCGTTTGACGGCTGGAAGAGCAACAAAACGCCAGCAGCAAAGTGAAATGCAATAAAGCAAAAAAGGCCAACAGCAGCAGTTGAAGGAGCAGGGGAGCAGGAGCCGAGCCCAGAAGATGCAGGAGCAGCTGAAATTGCGAGTATCTTGTCTTTTTGGATGCTCGGATATGCTATAGCTGCAGCAGTGACGCCATTGCCTGTCAAGCATTTTGCCTGAGAGCCCGAATCCTTCGCCCTCTCCCACTGCCACTGCTTCGCCAAAAGTGTGGCAGAGCGTGCCCAGTGCCCTTGGTACTGGTACTGGTACGGGCATAGCATTTACAGTGCAATGATTCAAATTGTCGCCTTGGATTATGGATTTATTACGCGTCTCGTTTTTCGTAAGCGCCAGGGCGAGCTGCTGCAATTGTGCATGCTGCTCGCAATTACTATCAATGTTGGGAGAACTACTATGACTAGGACTTGCAGTGGGGGACTGAGACTGGGAATGGGAATGGTACAAGGAACAGTACGACTTGGACTGCATGGCAGCCGTACAAACGCGCGCACACTATGTAGACATTTGGCGGCAACGAAAACACAGTTGCTTGGCCGCCCCCTTCTTCCCAGGCGGCGGCAGTCTCCATATTATTGTATGTTTTTTAGGTTTTATATCTTACTACATTTCCCTCCCTCCCCCCCTTCGTCCCACCATCATCCCACTGTCATGGAAACCATAAAAACATTTATATCGAATACGAAAATGTGTCACTAATTCGCGTTGACAATTTTTCCGGTTTTAGCTCTTTGCTCAACTTTGTAGATTTGTATCTGTGTGAGTGTGTAAGTATATGTATTTATAAAGATGGGTGTGTGTGTGTGTGTGCCACATATGTGATTCTATGCAATTTTGGCACTGCATTTTGCCGTTACGCAGAGGCCAAAGACAATCTAAATTCTCCATAAACTTTGAAGGGAACACAAAGTGGAACAAAAACAATTAAGGAAAGCTAGCTTCTGCATCGCCGAAGCTTATATACCATACACATTGAAAACAAAAACAAAAAACAAAAATAAATAAGGCAAGGCCTAGGCTGAAAACGTGGTAGTAAGAGGGCAGAGTGGGCAGCAGTTTTTGCAACTGCTTTAAAGCCAGCGATCCCGTTCTGCGATATGATATTGAGAGATCTTCCGATGCTGGGATTGATTTAGATAGTGTTTCTGTGTGTGTGATACATATGGCTGCTTCTTAAATAAGTTGAACATATTGTAGCTCACTATTTCCTTATGAATAATATCAGGTAGACTGACACAGTGAAAGAGTCATGAACTGCTGTTTGCCCAACCAATTTTCTGTATGAAATTCTGCCCGATGCGGATGAATCTCATGAATCTTGACCAGCGTGAAGATATTGTATAAGATCGGAAGCGTTTCCTTCACATTTCTCTTGTGGATGCTATAAATATACCATCTGGAGACAAGTTGGACTTAGAATGATATGAAATTAACGCACACAGAACAGCTCACTCACACAGCTCTTGAAGCCCATTGTATCGAGACGGGATATTCTTAAGCTTGCCGCAAATGTGGTAAAGACAATGGCCGTTTTACAATGTGTGTTCGAAGATGATGCCCACGGTGCGACTGGCATAAGAACGCCTTACTGCAGTGTGGGCATTTGTATAGTCATTTCTCCGTGTGAGTACGGATGTGTTGGGCAATACATAACACGCAAGTCTTTGGAACAATGACCGCAATTTGCACCCCCATTCACCTGTGTCCACTATATCATAAGCTCCCATATAACCGACCGATTTGGAGTAAAAGCCTTCACGTCTGCTGACCCAATTTCATCCAGATAAAACTGCTATACATGGCCAATCTTAAGCATGTACAAAAGACAACAAAAAGCACACAATGTACAACAATAACAACAATCGGAATTTGAACGGCAAAACAGTTTCTTAGCTTATCATAAGCTTATTGCTATGCTTTCGCTCTCAGCCGCTGCGCTTTAGAATTCACTGGAATTCTTTCGGCAATTGATGTGGGCTATATAGCACACGAAGGCTGTGATCTGTTCCAGTCTTCGAAACAGTCTATCATGCCCCTCCCTGCCCGGCTATTTCACTTTCGAGTGCTTGTTATTACACATTGTTGTTGTGAAAAACCAAGAGAGGGGCTTTTGTGGTATATTTTTTTTTAAATTCAGGGAAAAAATTGCATCTCCTTCCAAGTGCTGGAGAAAAACTTTGATTGATGCAACTGAGGCATTGTCCAAATGATGAAACTACGTTGATTGACAATATTGATTGATTGATTTGGTAGGAACAACATTTTGCACTCAAACTGAGGTTTGGCCACCATTTATTTATTTTACATTCAACACTCTCAAAAGGATGCAATACTTTTTGAGTTCTTCTTTTTTTTGTGGGGGTGGAGTGCTCCTTTCGTACAAAATATTTCTTTTACGATTTTGTCTACAAATGAAATTTGGCAAATCGATAGAATATCTGCTTATACATATATAACCCGAGTTTTAACTAAATTTGTCCAAAATTGCAGGATATATAAGGTTTTCATCGATTTACCGGCGGTGTGGCAAAATTTAAAAACAAACTCGATCTGACCAAACACTGGGGGAGCCTACATACCAAATGGTATGTACTCTAAGTGACTCTAGCTCCTATAGTCTCCGAGATCTCCTGGTTAGATCAGCTCGTCTGTTGATGCTGACAACAAAACATATATACTATTTTATAGAGTCGGAAACGCTTTCTTTTGCCTGTTACATACAATATAATCGTTTGCTCTATATGAAGTACGCGTATAAAGAACCAGTGAGCCGGCTCACCTAAATCAGCTGCATTTACCAAGCACCACCTTGTTTGGGACTGATTCAGACCCATGCGACAATTAGGCAATAACTGTACTTTCGCTGTGGTTAAATCAGTATTGTACTTCAGCTTTAACATGAGGATGCCAAGGCGAGGATGCTCATGGTTCCATATCAGCAAGAAAAGATGGCCTGACCGAAGCTTTTATACCATTCACACTGTAAATATATTCACGATTCTATTAGTTATATGATTTGAATGTCCAATAGAGTTTCAATTTGGTCAGCGGACGTGGAGCCTCCTCAAATCTATACATGCCAAATTTGCTTTGATTTGAATGAAAAACAAACAAGAAAGGAAAAGTAGATTTGGCATTGCTAAAGTTTCTATACTATTCTCATTGAAATTATGTAACAAAGGATTAATTGCTTAATTTTTCTTTTCGTTCTCCCACTAAGTGAGCAAGTTCAAGTTGTTCAAGTTTCACAAATCTTGAGGGAAATTCTTAAATTAAGAGAATGTTGTTTATCAGAAATTGTTACAAGAATTTGAATATTTAAATTAAGAATCAAATACTTTACCCAAGTTCTTAACCCATTAAAGTTCTTTTTTGATAAGAGTTTTTTTTTCTTAAATCATATAAAATCAACGAAAACGTAAAAGCTCAATTTGCTTTATGTTTTCGATTTTAGCACTCTTAGCACTTTCAGATGTCAAATGAGTGAGGAGACGTCGATATAGTTAAATCGGTTAAGGCTCAGTTTGTATTTTGAAGTCCAACGGACAACCAAACTTGAGCCGCTTCTCACTATGTAACAGCAATCGAATAGTAGTAACAAAGTTAATAATTCTCTAGACGCTATTCTTTCCGGCTGGCCAGACGCTGCGCTTCGGAGAAAGTATTCTTATAGATCCATGATTTTGCTCTCATAGAAAATGTCTTTTTAGTTTTTGTCTACAATTACTATTCGATCTTAGATTATGTACTAATACAACTATATCCGTTCAGATTTGTGGGAGATATAAGGTTTTTATCGAATTGTGGCAGAATTTGAAAAACGCATTCTACGCTCAATGAGAGAAGTCTATGTACTCTAGGTTTTATGGTCTCCGAGATATAGTTATATTTGTGTATACAGCATTATCGATTTGGGGGGGCGGAGCAAAATTTACAAAAAAAAAACTTAATCTGACGCCCCAAAATGTGAGTCTACATACCAAATTTGGTGCCTCTAGCTCTTACAGTCTCAGAGATTTAGGTGTTCATACGGACGGACAGACGACTCGGCTGTTGATGCTGACTCTTCCTTCTACATCAACAGTCGCTTCATTCTGCCTGTTACATACATTTGCACTCGTTTACTCTTATAGAGTACGAATATAAAGCTGTTTATAGTTTTTCAGTTATTTTCAACAATCAAGTCGGGGTTGATAGTATTTCGGTTAGAAGTGAAAAATAATGTGAAGATTTTAGATATTTCTTAAAGGTAGAAAGCCAATGATTGCTTGACATTGCCCCATGTGGATATTATATCGTAGCGCCAATGCAGCGACTATTGCTAATACAGAAAGAAGCATTAATATTTTGCATGAAAGGCAACTTTGGGCAACTTTGAGGATGTTTTTTAGCAATCGTTCAACCAAATACAATAGTTTTGCAGCCCCAATGCTTCCAAATGATTGTTAATCAGTTATCTTTAACCAACGTAAAACAAAGCTTTTACATTTGAAAGATCAAAAATATTTAGACACAACATGAAGTTGGGGTATATTGAAGTTGTTGCGCTATCCGTCTGTCCTTCCGGATGTATAAAAATCGAAATATTGGAAAAATCAAGAGATAGTCACTTCAAATTTGTATCTTTATTTCCTATAAATATGTATTTCGCTCAAGTTTATTTTATTTTTTGTCAGGATATTTGATCCGATTATTTCGGAACGAACACAAAATGTTTGTATTTCACCCAAATCGAACCAAACTGGTTTTGTATCCATTTTGGGAGGCCCCAAGTTCGTTGACGGACTTTGAACAAGAGCGGTCTGTTGTTATATGGAATAGCCAATTCTGTACAGGGTATTTTACTATCGAGCGAGCTCAACTGAAATGTTCCTTATGTGTTCTTACATATTTATGGATGCCTTTATAAAGGATACCTTTAGCAGCTTGCTTGCAATCATGCAGGTCTCTCATACATATATGCTACTACATAAGCTATTGTATTTGAGACAGAATGTAGTTCTGTAGAATTTTTGTTCGCAATTGATTCGTAATTGATATTGCCATAAGAACAAAGCCCACTTTCCACTTCCAACAATGAGTAAAAGTGATGGCATCAGCAAATCTGTTTAAACACATTATTACATCAGTAGATTTTCTTATTTAAGACTTTGGCTTGTTGTGCCAGTTATGGTCATTAAGCCAGCTCATGCTCACCTGCTCCATGCCAAGGTCCAGACCCCAAACTCCAATATGGAAAACAAAAAACGGCTAAACAGCAACAAACAAACACGTTGGCGCCGCAGCAAACATTTAAACAAAGCCTTTGAAAGCTTTTCGCAATTATTATTATGTATTATTATTACTATTATTATGTACAGGTGTAATTGTTGTTGTTAGTGCAGCTTTTAGTGTGTTTGTTAGTTGTCAGTGCTGTTGGCAGTGCTGCCTGTCAGTGTCACTGCATTTGTGACTAAATTGCCGTTGACAATGCTGACATTTCAAATTTGGACGCATTGTCTCTGACTGTTGACCGCACATGAAAATGCACTTTTTGTGCTCCACGGCAAGTTAACGTGACTACACTGAGAGAATTGTTTTCTAAGTAATTTGCTATGCCACATCCCAATGCGATTATCATATATATACCAAATGTGAGCCCTGTATCTGGGAGCTACCTTATATTTTTATACAAACTTTGTCTAGAATGGAGGTGGAAGTTGGCGAAAAACAGCTACTTACTTATATGAGTGTGTGCATACAACAACGCACAGGCCAAACTATGACAGCTATGAGGCTTGGTGTTGGTGGGCACCAGGGAGCTGCAGCTTGTAACTGAAAATGAAAGAGAGAGAGGGAGAGAGAGAGAGAGGGAGAGAGAGAGAGAGGGAGAGAGAGAGAGAGATGGCAAACGAAAACACAACCCAATTAAGCAACAGAGAGATGAAAAACCTGTCACTTTCGGCTCCCCACAGTCTCCCAGGTGACCTATCCTACTTACGCGTTCAGCAATAGAGTGTTCTGAGCTAAAGAGTAAAGGGAATGTCCTCTTTCTCTATATCTCTCTCTCTCTCTCTCTCTCTCTCTCTCTCTCTCTCTCTTTGTTAAATTACGCTTAAGCAACACAGCTGCCAACTATACTAATTCGATCTGATTCAAATTAAGTCTGCATGGGTGGGGGCGAATCAAACGGACTCGAAACGAATTTGGGATGAATTTGTGACGAATTTGGATGAAAACCAAAGAATTTATGTTTCTATGTATTCACATATAAAAAATCGGTTATATGGAAAGCTATATGATATAGTGGATCTGGATGAAACTCAAATTTAACCAGTGTGCAGGCAAAAGAAGCATTTGGTACAAATTTTAGCTCTGTAGCTTTAAAGACTTCTGAGATCTTTGAAAAAGACTGACAGACGGACATGGCTATATCTACTATTTAGTCGGAAATGATTCCTTCTGTGCGTGGCAAGCTTCCTGACAAAATAAATAGTATAATGAATGCAAGTTTAGATGTCATCTGGCATCAAGAATAAACTGTAATTTCGCAAGTCTCTGGAGAACAATAAGGCGGCTTTTTAAAAACATCAAACTGAGGTCAAACTGAGTCGGGGTACAAATAATTATGGTATATATATTAGCTAAAGTGACTAACGATGTGTGCTGAAGCAGCCTAAGAAGATGCTTAATATATCTATAAGACTTTCACTAAATTTGAATCTGACGCTGAGAAAACATTTTCTCAAGCAGCCCACTAAGAAATCCTACCTGTTTTCATTCATTGAAGCATGTGTCCTGATTTCATACTTCTAATAAAATGAATATCAAATGAATTTTTTGGGAACTCTCCAAAAGCCATTTGATTTGAGGTCTAATCAGCCTGGACTTTCCTTTTGATTTCCAAAAATTCAAGGATTGATTTGATAATAAGACTGAAAATTTTTGATTGCCGAACGATGCCAAATTTTGGTGTTGCAGTATTTATGTGTTCCCTTGTGGCTTATAGTGTTCCAACTAATATACGTTAGTGCATCTTTTCAACGCCAAAAGATGGCTCAGAGTCCTCAACAGCGTCGTTGCTTGAGATCCACTCATTACGCTACTCGCTGCTGCCAGAGTATAGCGGCTCTTTTCCTGTTCAATGTACACAAGGAGCACTGGATTTGAGAATTTATTATCGAATTTATATGAAGTATTTCCCCACAAATATTTGGAGTAATAAGAGCATTTGTTCAGGGCATCCTAATGGACTGTCAACTGAGAAAACCGCAGCAAATCAATTGTGGTGCGTGTGGCTCATTATTCGGAAAACTAGCCAGGAAATATTAGAATCAGCCAGCTGAAGCTTAGATACCCTTTCAAGTCCTTTCAGGTAGACAGTCCGCTAGTTTTGCTATTCGCTTTTCTATTACACACTCGTTGCTTTTACTCTTTCGTTAACTTAAAATCTGAAGAACAAAGCATATATGCAAGAAAACTCGGTGTCTCGGAAAGTTCAAAAGCAAATTTGAGACAAGTTTGCATGAAATTACACTGATACTTGAATTTTCTGCTGCTGAGGCTATTCACTATATGATTTATGATTTAAAATAATTTAATTTCCATATTAACTAAAAGAGTTCCTTAGAAGGGAAAAGTATTGAAAACATTTGGTCTTTTTAGGCTTTTGCTTAGCTTCTGATATATTTCATTAGTTCAGAGAACAAATTTAGTTATGTTCTTAGCTGGCTTTTTTGGGGTTTCGGTATCATCATAGCTAAATGAACACAACCGATGGTGGGTTGTTGTTGTTGTTGTTGCGGCTACCAGGGGTCACAGAGGGTGATTGTGATGGCATCTCAACCAGGTTCTCCCCACCGGTGTTCTTCATACGTTCCTGCGCAGACAGCTTATGCAAATTCTTCAACTCGGAATTTTCCTAATTCTAATCGTCGCCTAAATATACAAAGCAAAAGTTTATCGCATTTATGATTAATCTAAAAATTTATCTTTCCATTTCCTGTCCCATTGCCCACTATCTAGCTAAACCCCTCAAACGTTCACTCTCTTGAAAATGTGTGTGTGTGTGTACGTCTTTTGTTGATTTTGTTAATTGTTGGAGCACATAAAATTATGTAAAAAATATTACAATATAAAAGAATTTCCGTTTCGCAAAGCCGTGTCAAAAACGATTACAACAAACCTAGGCAGAAGATGAGGGGCGGAGAAGGAATACAGGTGGGCAGTTAGGAGGTGGTAAATGCTGTCTGCACGAAGATGCAGCAACCAGGTAGAGGTACAGCTAGACGCGGAGCCAACAATGTAGGCGGCAGATTAATTAGCGTCTGGGCGATAAAGCACGTTGCAGTCAAAAGCCGCAACCACAACTGACGGCATGGCGTTGGAGATGTAGCTGAAGTTACAGCAGAGGCAATGCCAACCAATTGTAAGTCATGTCAAACCGACGGACTCAGATGCAGGGTCTGGCCCGTATGTAAATGCTGTTCAAAAAGCGAACGCCAGACTCAACCAAGTAATGTCAAGTTTCGAAATCAAGGAGGCTAACTCTTAGCTAATATTTACACATTCTGTTCAAATTGCATTTAACACGCTTGCTTAAATCAACATAGACACAGACGGAGATGGCTAGATCGACTCGACTGTTGATGCTGATCAAGAATATATAATATACTTTATGGGGTCGCTGCAAGCTTTCTGACAAAATTTGTATACCATTTGTAAATCCGAATAGTATGAAAATCATCCAGGCCTATGGCCTTCGACTTTACTTTAAGAATAGACTCTGGGACATAACACTCACACACACATTAAAGCTACTCTATCTTTGTCCTAAGTGTTCATTCTGGAACAATCGGTTATATGATATAGTTGTCCGATCTGCATAAAACTTAACCCGCGTGCAGGCAGAAAAAGCATCTGGTATAAACTTCAGCTCTGTAGCTTTAAGTCTTCTAAGACCTTTGTGTTGAAACAAACGCACAGACAGTCAGTCGGACAGACGAACATGGTTATGTCGATTCACATTGTTATGCTGATCAAGAATATATATACTTTGTATAGTCGGAAATGCTTCCTTCCAACGCTGCAAACTTCTTAACAAAATTAATATACGATTTTAATGGTATAAAAATAGATCAGAATATGTGAAAATTGTCATCATAAACATATGTGCTAAAGGCGTTTAGGGGTAATGAATATATCTATTAATCGCCTATACCTTATTTTATATTTAAGTCATTGGTTTTGCATTGGTTTGGTAAAATTTGGAATTAAGAAAATCGTGTTGTTTTCGTATTCCTTCGAAATTTCCACTTTAAAACTCATACAAAATGTCTTTTTTTACGTGTTTCTCTACAAAATTCGGCAAATCGGTTGATTAGTTTCAACTAAATGCGTTAAAGTCTGTGGGATTTGGGTTGGTGGAATTGAACAGGGGCAAAATTTTAAAACAAACTTGATCTGACGCTCCACAAGCGAAGTCTACATACCAAATTTAGTGACTTTAGCTCTTATAGTCTCCAAGATCTGGATGTTTATACGGACGGACAGACGACTGTTGATGCTGACCAAGAATATATATACTTTATGGGGTCGGAAACGCTTCTGTTTGCCTGTTACATACATTTGCACGAGTACAATATACTCTTTTACTCCACTAGAGTACGAGTACGATAATGATATCACTTTTCAAACATATGCACTGGCATAGCTGCACCAATTAGGCGTCGTTAGCCGTGGAAATCATTGAAAACGATATTGAAGGAGCAAAACAACCACATTTTCATTTTCAACTTGTTGGAAAAACTGAGGTTTTACGTTTTTAGTATGAATTTTTTCAACATTTCGACGTCGTTTTCCTGTGGCCGGTCTCTAGTGCCAGCGCCATGAAAAGTATTGAAAAAAATGAAGACTAAAAATCATATCGGGATTCGCGAATATAGTAGCTTCTCATTGTTTGCTGTTTATAATTAATGAAGGACCACATGTGGAAATGGTTTGAGTTTGTTCAATCTCGGAATTAATGTTAGACAACTGACTGATCTCAGGGCTTATAAACATGTTATTGATTTAATGTTCTATATTTAGACTTAGCTTCAAGTCGGTACAGACCCAATTATATAAATAAGATTAACAGTTTCAAGCTTTTTCACAATGCATTTATCAAAATATCTCAGCAGAGAACAACTTGATTATATGAATGAAAATAGTATTTTGGATGAAATATTCAAATCGGCTGTTAGTGTTATCATCTAACGATTGAATGTTCTAGTTCTCAATGAATTCCTTCTTTCATTATTGCTCTCCTGTTTTAGAAGCCTTGGATAAGACAAGACTCGCAGGCTATCAATTGCATTAACAGTCACTCCCTCTGCTCCGTTTGAAGTGAATCTTTTCTGGTAATATAACTAGAAGTTATTTCTTTCCCTTGTTTATTAGCTGATATGCCCTTTCATAGAATGCTGCTCACGCTGCATGATGATAAATGAAGGCTATTTCCTTTGGCATTCCCTAGCTGCATTCCATTTGAAGCCACTCCACATCCTATTGACATCGATATATCTATTCTCTATATGAGCAAATGGAAAATCGTGACCAAAACAAAAGGCGCTGATTTATCCCACATGAGCAAAGGCTGAGTTGCTGGCAACAAGCAATCTAGGACCAGGACTCAGCTGAGAAATTATGTCTAGACGTTTTTTGTTTTCACTCGTCGAGCATAACGAGGAGAGAGATGCAGAACTGCTGAGGTTGAGGCTTCCTGTTGGTCTGTTGCGCCCTCTCCAACTCATTAAAGTCGAGAAGTTTTTAACTTAAATTTGTGAAAGGAAAATCTCTCTGTGGCAGAGCAGAACAGTTACAGTGGAGTAAGTGAACCATCAACAGATGAACATCCTGAATAAAAAACCAGGAAAAAACCAACTGAAAGAAAATATAATTTCACACCCGATGTGGCGATGGGAAAGTTAGCCAATTCGAATAAAATTCAACCAAAATAGAGGACTCAAATCGGGATCTAATCAGGTCAGCTGTCAGTTTTGCTGCCCCTTCGAAACCAAAGCTGGCTAAATCTAGCTACAGAGCTGAAATCTTAACATATGCAGCTTATATCTGCAAGCTGATCGGGCTTAAAAATCATCCAGATTTAATTGGATTCAGTTTGGACAACCATGTCATTTAGCTGATATAGAACGAACTTCTTCTGAAGAAATTACTGCTGACCACTTTGCGTCCTTCATATCGTGGAGTGGAACGGGAGCGGCATGCAATAACGCACTCACAGGCTTGAGAAAACCCGTTTATGCGAGAAGTAAAGAAGTAAATGAATGAGCCCTCTCAGTTGCTAAGTGAAACTTTGAATCCGCACAAGAATTACTGATGCTTGCTTTAAGATTATTCAAGTATTTCAAATCTAGAATTTCTATGTTTCTTATATTACGAATTCAAATTATGGAATTTTGTCTTTCAGTGTATATTATATAGCTTACCGATTCGTATAAATCAAACACAAAAGTAATATATGTTAATAACCTTATATAGGCCTCATGCTTGTTTCAAATGAGATCCCCACTGTGCCGCTGGGATGCTCTGGTAGGAGTAGGTGTGGCTGTGTCCTACACTGGCCATCTGGTAATCCGTTGTCTTCCTTTTGTAGTATTTCGCTTAATTTTGCTTGCTTTTCCTCGGTCTTCCCTCTTTTTTTCTATATATTTTTTGCTCTGTATTTGGTGGTGAAATCTTTTGCCAGGAAACTAAATACCTGTATAAATACTTTATTACGCAAATGAAACAAGCATTGTTTGCATTTTATTTGCGAGCTGTGGAAGCCTTGGTAACCGCCGCACATCCTGCAACAGGATGGCGCCTTACAGCACAGCATTGTTCGGGCACAGCATGAACACGGACACGGACACGGACACGGGCACGGCACAGTACGTTTGTGATTCTGTTTCTGATCCCTGGTGCTGCGGCAAATGAAAGGTGACGTCCTCGGCGAGCCCAAAATAGAGAAAATCTTGCAAAAACACACGCTGCTGGCAACATTCACGCTTATTTGCATTCTAAGGTAGCCAAGCTGGAGCTGGTGGTGGAGTTGACCACAGTCAGAGCCGTGGACGACATCGTCGCCACAGGAAATGCAAAGCAAAATGCAAAGAATCCTTTGAACAGCTGGAGACCCAGCAAAGCATGACCGGCAAATGCTACTTAGATTCCGGCGCTGCTGACGCTGACTGTGCATATTTATGAATGACCCATGTAGAGGCAACAAGGACCCCCCCATAACACCCAGATGTGGTGATAGTGTAGGTATAACCCATCCCAATCGAACTGATATATCATATAGAACATATATGCTATGAAGCATCGCTACAAATTATTGTCGTCATGCGACATCAGAGGCAAAATAGTTCGATTTAGGCATGTCCGTCTGTCCGTCCGTAAGAACACCTAGATCTCGGAGACTATAACAGCTAGAGTCACCAAATTTCTCCCCTAGTGGACACGCAGGCCGATCCTGATCAAATTCGATCAACGGACTTGGGATTGATTAAGTAGGAAACGCTTTCTACCATGCGTTGCAAGCCTCATGACAAAATTAATAGGCATCCACATTGTGGATGCAGCTGCGTGATAAGCTCACACATACAATTAAGCTACAACAAATGCACACGCACCGTGTGGAACTTCGTCGCACTGACAGATTCTAACGGTAGTTTTGCTGTAGATGTTGTTGTAGTCCTCCTGATTGAAAACTTGGTGCCCATTGTTGCCGTCGTCCCTACTTGGACACACACACAGAAGCGCAAAGTTAAGCTCTGATTGTGTGGGTGCCGACAACTGTTGTACATACATGTGTGTGTGCGTGTGAATACTGTGCGATGAAGGGATAGACAAACAAACAAAAGCAAAGAACCGACGGCTCAGCCGACATAACTTCGCCTATTACATTTTGTCAGCGGAGGTCCTGTTGCCTCTTTGCTTATGATGGCCTGCACATCAGCGCGGAGATGTTTTGGGAATGTTTTGGAAGTTATGTCGCTCCAACACGGCACAACACTGGCAGCCGCGCTTATCTTTCACAGTACTATAGCGTTCTCACATGTTTTTGGGGATGTTTGCCAAATAAGACTCGCCGAAATTGAATTTGTGAAACGAAATGTCAATAAGAAGTTAATATCGTTCGCCATGCGAATCCAGTGTCTGCCGGCATCGGCAACAAACACAAAAATGTATCTCAACTGGATACTCAAACCTTGCAACCGCCGAAAAGGCTGACCACAACTCAATTGTGTTTGCGCCACATATTCCTAAACTCGCCTTATAACACCCATACCAAATTATCCCATACCTCTCTTTTCAGTCCCTAAGTCGGAAGCGACATATGCCTGGAACTCTTTATTTGGATTTAGTAAATATATATATATTTTCTCCCACAGGATGTGCAAGCCGAAACTACATTATATCTGGAACTTGATAAACGAGCTGATGCAGCGAGAGCGCAGTGGTCTCAACTCGGCGCAGAGCTTTGTAAGCTCTCACTATGGCTCCAGGCAGGTTGTGGAACATATGTCAATATAATTTCAATCGTGCCGATGATCTGATCTGTTCCGGCTTTTAGATTATAATATGGAACTGGCCTAACGAAATGAAGCATTAATCCTCTCCGTCGGAAAGCACTTTCACAAGCCGAATTGGACAGTCAACTAGCCAATGGTCGACTCGGATGTAGAAGATGCACTGATCTGGTGCCACTGAAAGCTTAAAAGAAAGAGCGTGCTTAAAAAAGTCACGAATTGCAGATTTTGCACCAAAATGGCAGATTTAGTTTATATCCGACCTTTGGATCGTTCTATCGTTGCATCATTGCCATCGCCAAATAAAACCGCCGACATCCCTCGACGGTAATATTTGTTTTTTTTTCTATCGGAGTTAGTTTTAATATCAATATGCTACATGTTACTAAATATGTTCTTTGAGGAGCAAAGTGCACCGGAGGGTGATGGCTGTTAGACCCATACAGCATGGCAACAATAAGGTCATGGTGGCATTCGATGTGCGATGCCGTGCGACATATTCCAGACAGGAGATAGAAGAGGCGGAAGTATGAGCGTTCTGGTCGAGAGTTCGTCTTAGAGGGATTTCGGCAACGTCATCTTCTAACCTGGGACGGCAGCATTAAGCGTCGTTGTGTCGATCGTCATAACATATAGTTATATAATAAAATCATCATTAGTGATCTGCAAATAAAAAGATGTGCAGCAAGGAAGAGGCTAGGCTAGAGGCTAATGTATGGTAAATTTTAAGAGCCATGATCATGCTGGTGAGGTTCTCAACGTCTTGTAAGCAGGAGAGACACAGAGTAATAGGACCTCAATTTTGTCACAAAGTTAAACGCAATACAACTATCCGCCACTTAAGGGACTTGCAGATTATCCCTCCCACCCAGGAACACCGAGCATCTAATCTGATTCCAACTACATCAGCGTAAACAGGATTTGAAGAAAAAATATCCAAAATCTAGTTTACGAGCACTTAAATAAGAAGCCGAAGAAAAAGACCTCCGTGATCACACTATCTATGGATGCTGGCCTGAATGTGAACCACGAGGAGTATGACATAAATTCGGAAGCAACTAGGTCCTCGCCTGACTGAAGAATTTTCTGGATTTAGTGAAGACGAATTTGAAGATGATAATAATGATGTTAGCTTTGTGACATGAATTCCTCGAGCGGCTTTGTAGAGAGCAATGTACGATACCATCTTGATGTAAAGCCCTTCAAGTGCAGCAAGTTCCACTTCGTCAGTTGACTAAAGATGATCCGGATCGGACCACTATATCATATAGCTAGCATATAACCGAACGATTCGGAATGAACTCTTAGAGAACTAATTTGGAACGTGTCAGTCTTAGGAAAGATTGCAGTGTCCAAAATATCAGGCTTTAACCAAGTTTCACTAAGAATTAATATGAGAAAATGGAAAAAAAGGCTATTAGAAAAAGATTAAAAATTTGTTTTTTGAAACTGCAATAGAGGATACGGATTGTGTGGCAGCAGGGAGTCAAATCGGTATCCGGTTTCTAGTTCTGGCTCCTTTAGGACTTGGTGCTCAGGCCAGGAACTTTTTGACAAATTGAGTCAAAGTCAAAGTTTGAGTTGAATCTAAACTTTTCTACCTTAATGTTTGAACTATCTTAACTAGTTTTGGCCCGTATAGGGGTTAAAACATCTTCCGATGTAGAATCTACGGCTAGTCTAGGAATAAACGCAGTCTACGGCTTTGGAATGCCGATAAGAGGTCTAGGCAGAGCTGCCACAACAGTAGAAACTCTGCTATCAGAATTTGTGACCGATCCATGAGAACACTGCCCCCTGGACGAAGAGAAGCCGCTTTTGTGCTTTTGGCTTCGTCTTGATTGGCTCTAGGGCCTGTTCCCTATACAGCGTCCGCCTAAGGAGCAGTTACTGTTTCTGCTGAGGAGAATTCATATGTCTTGGGCACTAAAGTAAGAGAACTACAGGAGTGTACCTGCAGCTTAGACCCCAAATCAGACTTCTTTGGCAACTCAACCTTAAAAGATTTGAAATTTACTACGAGCTTCTAGACCTTTTCGTTTAGAAATCCTTTGAATTCCTTAAATATGAACGCAACTTGCAATCCCTAACCGTTGTTGAGATCTTGGTTCGGATCTTGGCACATACATTATCGCATAACCAGCAGATCCAGAGTGGCTCATTTGAGTCTACCTTGATTGGCCATGATATTTTATAACAGGCCGACATTATCAATGCAAAGTAATATACAGATAAACACTAAGTTTCTCAGGAGCCAATGCTTGCGCAAAGAGTGACAGGACAATTACAATTCGAAATGCAAACAGCGCAAACACACATAAAAGGTAACAACAACAGAGTTTTCTTATGCGTCAACACTGAACATTCAGTGGGGAATGATTATCCATTACCTAGTTCATCCTTACTCACATATTCAGCTCCAGGTATGGGCATATCCTTAGCCCCACCCAGAACCGATTCTGCATCTATCTTTTGCATTTGTTTGAGAAAAAATTGTGTATTTGAATGGGAGCGAGGCGCTTTTGGGGCTCCATTTGCTGATGGTGGTGGTGCAGCAGTCAATTTCAGTGGCGTCGGCGATGGCTTTGTAAAATGGACGCGGCCATATTCAGGTCACTGCACAAACACACATATGAACCATGTGAACGGCAGGAGCCGCTGGCCAGGTAAGCGACAATCAAAGCTTTTGGAAGGCGTATATCCATGTTGATAGAAAACGAAATAAAAAAAAAAAAGAAATTAAAACAAGAAAGAAAGGCTTGCCGAAGGTTATTTACCATTCATATTGCAAATATATAATGAAGATGTAATTTAACTGAACTTTATGTTCTACTTCTACAAGCATTTAAGTTAAAGTTATTCCTCAAATTTGTTTCTTAGTAGACTAATTTTAGGTTTTATATTTTTACTATATAATATTCATATTTTTACAAGATGTTAAGCAAACTGTGAAACACGTATGTCGATCATGTGCAGGTCGCCTTATACTACACTGAACTACTATAACAGGCTTTTTGGGTCTTCCACAGCTACCTGATCGTTCCTCAGTATAGTACATAGACTTCTGCTCATGCTGCCCGATTATCTCCAGATAAACTTTCATCGGCTTTGTAGTTGAGGTTCTTTTGCGGCCGATTTCCTCATCACAATTTGATAGATCTCGTCATCGGTTATAAAGTTGAGATAATTCTATGTTGGATTTCTTAATTAAAATTTCGTTAACAGTCATCGCTTACACAGATGAATACAAGTAATAACAAGTCAAAATTCCAACTAAGAGATACAGTTCCCATTAACTCAACATCAACTACATAACGTAACCTGCCGAAAATTGTCTTTTGCAATAATGTTGCTTGGATTTTCTTGTAAACATCCCATTTTCATCCCATTCTTCATGGTATATACATGTTTACTAGCTCAATTTTAGCAAAATAACAGACTCTCTGTCTCTCTTCCTTCCATGCGCTGCAAACTTCATGACAAAATGAACATACATTCGCATTTCTTGTGAATGGTATAGAAAAAAGGGATATATTTGCGGTTAGTTGAATTCTAAATGCCCTGCCAGAAATGTTTTGAAAGCTTAGCAGAGGAGCCAGATGGTGTTGATATAATATACTCTTAGAATAAAACCAGACCTTATAGTTCGCAGTACATTTTTAGGTAGACGTCCGTATGAAGATGCCATTAAATGTTTCTGCTTCCAATTAAAATTAGTTAAAATATTATAAAATACTAAGATTAATACAAAATGAAGCAGCTATGTGATAGAATGCTAAAACAATCAGTTGTATGAAAGCTATATAATATAGTTTTCCGATCTGAAATAATCAAATATTCAAACATCGTGTAGATATGGCAAGCCTCTCTTAGTTCAGCTTTCTAGTTCTAGGACTTCTAGGAGAACTCAAGCTTGAAGCAGACAAGGAGACAGAAATGTCTATATAATACAATGGGACGGTAATGTGTAATGAGCAGCACGTACAGGTGACCCCGCAAAGGCACTAGGCCAAGGGGCTTCTTATACACGAAACCCAAGCTAAAAGCTCCTAAATAGCCGAGGGGAGCTGCGGCATAACGTACAACGCGAAATGCCAAAACGGAAATGCATTATCTGCAATGTAAGAGAGAGAGAGAGAGAGAGAGCTATCAATATAGTTATCAACATCCGTAATGATCTTTATCAAGAATATATATAATTTATATATAAACATTGCAAATTTCCTGACAAAATGCATACATATCTTTGTGAATGATATAGAAATGCTCAACATGGTTCCCTATGGGTGAGTCTAGCGCTGTCTCCCAGCTATAAGCTACTGCAATTTAGCTGCATGAAGAAGCCTCTGTGCCAGAAGTAAGCTTAAGCCTGAATGTTTTTCATCCATAACATATTTAGGCTCATCTTTTCACCTTAGTCAACATCTTATTGCTCGAAACTGTGATCTCTTGTGTTTGGCAAACCTCATCACACACCTAATATACCCTTTTGTGCGAAGAGCTTGAATAGATAAAAGCAAATGTCCAGCATAGTAGCGCGTGCGACAGTTGGGCAACCGTTTAGTGTGTGCTGGCAGCGTTGTCGTTGTCGCCGTGTCGTTGTTTGTTCGCCCGTCTTGTTTGCTTAGCAAATGATGAAAAAGCACTGTGGCAGCAGCAATGATGGACCAGATGAGATGAGGCAGCATGAGGAAGCATGTGGGGATGTGGGGGTCTGCTGTCCATGGTTGAGCGGTGGCAAAGCGTTACCATACGGCTTTGGCTTTTGATGGCTAAAAACAATCAAGGAGCGACAGTAGGTGAACTAAAATCATCATCGAAATTAGGCTAATGAAATCCCTGTTCAGTAAAAAAAGATATATGGGGAGAACATCGGAATTAGACATTGCCTTGGCAATCTAATTAAGCCAGGTAATGTTTATTTACACGGAGAAAAAAGAAAGAAAAATGAAAATTTAATGAATTTTGCTGGTTTAAAAATAAGATTTAAAAATGTTCAAATGAAAAGTAACATTTTCCCATTCAACAATCAAACTGTTATAAATTGATCAGATCTGGCAAGTCTATTGTGTCCATTTCATCATTGAGATAGTTCTGCCAAGACAAAGTTTGTATGTAAATTTTGCAGATTTCTTTCGAAGATCATGGTTAATTTCAAGAAGATTCCAGTGCATGATGGACTTATATTCTATTCAGGGATAGGGCTTATTTGTGGCTCAATGGGCTTGGCAATTTAAGCATATTGAATTAAAACAATCCACAAGAGATTCATAAGTCATCGCTATAACCACAAGAACTTACTGTTTGATGGGATTTATGGTCTAGCGGAATCATCGGTTGAAACCAGAGACCGGCAAAATCACACCTTACTCTTGAGTTCTGCGAACGCCTACATTTTGCTTTCGCTTTCGTCATTGCCTGAAACTTCAGCGACGACGTCAGTCAGCACTCGATCAACGAACGCGTAGTCTTACGAAGAAGAGGGGGAACTTCGTTTTCTTCAAAGGTCAGAACAGCTACTTGTCTGTGGGTTTATATTAGAGCCCTGCATGATTGCTATCAAAGCGCTAAAAGAATCATTCATCAAATATCAAATGCTCGTTCATATAGTAATTCCAAAGCAAAGGAATACTTGTACTAGTCAAAACCAAAAGTAATTGCTCTGGTTTCATTCGAAAATACATTTGAAAGCCCCTCCGATGCTCGAGTGTGAGATAGAAAAAGCCAGCTAATTCATCTGCATACTCTCTTGTCGTGGACGTCGTTACTGTAGACACTGTATGGTGACAAAAAAGGCAAGCAGGCAGACAAATAAGTTCCCTTTCTATCTCGCACATTAATATGGGCTCACTTCGATTCGGCTCTCATTGCGATTACCCTCTCTTCACGCTCCTTGCTATGCAGGTTGGCCGTGTCTTTCTGTCTCACCTCATTGAATACCAATTGAGATATTCGAAGTATTCGTTCAATATACGAATACGAGTCGGATCAAATTTCGAACTTAATAACCGACGACGCCAATTTCAGTTGCCCAAGTAAGCATTTGCACGAGTATATCCATTGGTGCAACCATGTTTGGCTGACTGTGAGTGTAGTCATTGCAGGGCTCTAGCTTATATGTATGTACAAAAGATGATCCCGAGTTCAAATCAGGAGTTAGATCTTACATTCGGACTTCAGCATTTCGATGATGCATAAAGTACCAGGACAGTTTCGTTGAAATGACGAGACATACACTTCGGATACGCATGCACATACTATCAGCCATTGCCAATTTCAGGTCTCTGGCTCAAACTTCTTACATGGTTGTCAAGTACTTTATATCCCCAATCAATAGAACAATGACTGAAAGGGCAGATCGAATGTTATACTTCCAATATTTCCTCCCATCCCTGTTCGTATTTTTTCGTTCAGTGTAAGGCTTCTGCTTCTGCTTCTGCTCAATGCCTGAAAGTAAGGTTTTCTATTAACCCACTTCGGGGCCGTCCGTCTTTGTCGTCGTCGTCGTCGACTCATTTGTGTAATTATTCATTAATATTTGGCTTGTGTCGCGACTTGTTTATTTTTCTGCCGTGATTTCTGATTGCGCGCTGTGATTGCTGAAGTGACTTTACAGTTTTCTTATTTTTTATTTGGCGTTCCAGCTCATCTGTTTGATCGATCGATTGCCAGCCTCAGCTCCAAACCCTTTGCGGGTCATGGCAATTCGTAATGCTCACAAATAATTCGCCTTGAGTATTAACTGTGTTAATTGATTGCAAAGTTGCCAAGTTGGCAGCGTCTGTAAGTAGCCATCGATCCACGCGCTATGAAACGCTCGCAGTTGTAAAATATTCGTGCACATCTTCTCCATTAACTTTTCACTGCAATGCATTTTCCAGCTCACTTGAAACGCCTGATAGTTGTCCTGCCTCGGCAGGCTGCACTTGGCGATACACTTTCAAAAAGAGTATGGCAATTATGTCAGTTAATTTGTAAATAGTTCAGATCTAGATTGGGTTAAGTATCATAGAGATAACTATCAACTCTGCGTAGCATTTTAAGATTCAGATTCAAGAAAGGTCCGAAAATGCTGAAGGCCAAATGTCAAATCCAATGCGTTTAAGTTCGCTATTATCTGACACATTCACACATACAAACAATACAGGCAGCTAGCTGCAAGGCAGTCGCTGCCAGAAAACGCTAAGAAAAGAAAAACTGTTCTCCATATTATAACCATATCACCATATACATATTCCCGCTCTTCTCATATCAGAAGGCATTCGGTGATTGACTGCTGGCTGAGATCGTTGCTGAAGTGCGATTTTGCAGGTCTCCAACTACCACATATATCTTCTAGCTGCCTTAGGAACGCTTGATTGAAGTCAGAGAATGAGAATTGATTTGACGTTTTGAGGGTTAGTTACTCTATATGATTTCTGCCATAGCCGAGGACTACTATATCTTAGGAGTTACAGAAAACATAAACTATGAAAATTCTGGTTATCTCTAGAGATAATCCCTCTGTTTTTTAGGTAGTTTTTATTCATTTTAATGAAGATAAATTTGAAATCAATAATTTCTGAATGTCACACACAAATCTGTTAGGGAAAATAAACTTCGTTTGCTTGAAGGAAACTTCTCTTGCCTTTTCTCTCCTCCTTGTTTTTTCTCTTTCTTTTTTTGACATCTTCTTCATTCACGTTTGCACATTTGGCCATTTGCAATTTTCCAGCAATTTCATTTTCATATTTTTCGCTTTTCGACCGAAATATTTGCGAGCCCGGGCTGTCTGTCTGCTAGAATAGTAGAGGCGAGGCGAGGTGTGTGCTGGCATGAGTGTGGGGGTGGGGGTGGGGGTGGTGTATAGGGGGAGTACTTTACTGCTTTTTGGTTCTGTTTTAAATGCATTCAACATATGTGCATACATTTCACACGTGGCACGCCCGCCGCGCCGACAACTCATGCATTTTACATACCCAAAAGGATTTCCAGCTGAGCCGTCCTTGCCCATATCACCGCCCTGCCACCCTGGTCCCCGCAATCCCACAGACAACAAAGTCGTTGCCGACTTCGATGCCAACTCAATTTCTGTCAGCCTTTTTCACATTGCAACTATTTAGTGGCCAGAAGATGAACTCGCAACCGGCAACTGGCGATGGCTATTGCATTGGCATTGCCCATCGCCCATCGCGCATTGTCCTGGCCGCGGCCGCGAATTGTTTGTTAATACGACAACATTTAATTTTTAATCGCTGCATCCGACTACCATCAAGACGGGCGCGTTACATATGTTTAATGAAGAGCTCTCCCTGCAGGCAGGCAGGCAGGCAGCCAGCAGTTGCTTCCACGCAAACAGGCAGACGCACATGTTCCAATGGTGGGGGGGCTACACTGGTCAAAGATGTTGGCGTTTCTAGTATTGTCTAGTGGACAAAGTGAAGCCTTGAACATATGCCAGCGATGAGGTTCACTTTGGGATCAATGGGTTTGGGCAAAGTTATCACATTTGGAATAGAAAGAAAACAATGAGAGATTACATCCAGAGCAGCTGCTAGGCAGTCGCTGCAAGAAGAAAAGGTGAAGTGAAGAAACTGTCCTCTTCGCTTACCCCAGCCTCTTGCACGCGTCCAACCTAACTGAGCATTTTGAAGATACAAAATCATGACTGGCTTTCATAGCCATCTTCACTGATCGAGTGCAGGCTGACGTCGGCCTTCGCTGAACACAAAAGTATAATGTGATTTTGCAGATATCTGATTAGGATTCAATTGACATTGAAAGGATGCTATGTTTACTTATAGTTTATAATCCTTAATTTTGATCAACAATCAGTTTTTCATTGTTATTTGAATCTAAATACTTGGCTTTTCTTTTGGACAGTGTAATTTGACAGTCTATCTTTGTTTGACAATGCATTGGAATGCCGCCTTCCTTTAGTCGACAGGACTACGAGGCACATTTCACAATTTCCTCTACATATATATGTGTGTGTGTATATGAGAGTGTGCATGCTCGCTTTTGCTTGCATCTGACTCTGCGGCTAGTTATTATAACAGTTCATTGATTTTCAATTTTCCATGCATTTTCATTGTTTGCCTTTTTCACCATGGCGTGTGTGTGCCTGTGTGGCTGTGTGCATGAAAACTGCTGCAGCCGCCCCCAGGCCCCTCAACACTGCAACAAATTCACGCAGCACTGAAACAACTCACTCGTATGCATAAATTCATGGCCAGTTTGCTTTTGGGGCCTAAATAAATATCAATGAAGCCCATAGAAGTTGCTTTCACAGTTCCACTGATCCATGAAGCTTCTGGCGAATATTCAGGATTTATCAGGATATCAAAATGTCTATCGATACGAATGAAATTTGTATTAACTTCCTAACAATCGAGAGAACTACTGTAACATTGCTTCAACTTGATAACGTTGCTATGTAATTTTTTGAAATCCTTTTTATACCATTCACAAAATGGTACATTCAATTGTCAGGAAGCTTCCAACTATATAACATATATATATATTCTTGATCAACACGGCAAGGGGAGTCGATATTGATATGTCCAGCTGTGTGTACGTGTGTCAGCCTGTCCGTCTATTTCAACAACAAGATCTCAGAAGCCTTAAGAGCTACAGAGCTGAAATTTTTACCAGATGCTTGCTTTGTCTGTACGCTAACTTCGAGTTTCATCCAGATCGGACAGCTATATCTTATTAGCTTCCATATAACCGATTGTTTCGGCTTCGATTGTTAACACTTGGGAGCATACATTTTCTGTTTTTGTCATCAAAATCAAACCAAATTCGGTTTGCATCCATTTGAGGAGGCCCCACGTCCGCCGACCAGAGTTGATCTAGATTCACTTCTACAATGTGAATGACATATAAGCTTCGCGCTAAGCCCAGGCTAGAAGCTCCCACCTCCCGCCCAACCGGCCGAGGGGCGCAGCTGCAAAACGAGCGACATGAATCGCGGAGACGGAAAAAAAACCAACAAGATCTCATTCGAATTATTAGAATTATCCTGTTAACCAATTACAGTCACCGATTCGTAGCTGGAAAACGAAATTTGCTCATTCCGAGCATCCTCATTGAGGTGATTCAGTATTTCGCCAAGTCATCGACATGCGCCTGTGTGTAGAAATGACCGTTACATTCAAAAATGAGTCCTTCTGCATCGCCCATCTTTAGGAGATCCCCGACTTCGTCAATCGCACTGTTGCATGCGGCTGATATGGGAAGGAGACAACATTTTCAACTATCTTGTTAAGTGTCTGTGGTTTATAGTCGGAATATCGGCTATAGAGCTCTTACTTGTATAGTTGAATGAATTTCATTTGAGTATATATTTTATTAAACTTTAGTTCACACATTTTTTGAGAAAATTGACTAATATTTCGGTTATATTTTTCTTTAATTTCTAGGTAAAAATGAACTAAATATAATTTAAATATATGAAATTTGAATTATATAATGAAAGCTTGTCCATGATTAGGCACAAAAAGTCCGTTAGTCCCCTATTCCTTAATTAAAGGAATATTTTTTCTTAGTCTTTTTTCACCAATTGCTGTGGTTCCCTTCATCGAGATTTGCTGGTGAAATACATTTTAGAGCGGCAGATCGCTAAGTTAATGTTCTGATCTAAGGATGGTTATGATTGCTGCCAATGTAGAGAATCTAATCGCGCCATGTGTATATGTATATGATAACTGAACGCATTGATATATTCACTTGGTAGCTAAAAGCAATAGCTGTGCCAGCACGTAGGTCTTATTCACACCAGTAACAACACATAGCACATCCCACCTACGGGCCCAACTATCAGCTCCTAACAATGCCTAAGGCACAAAGTTAGGCATCGTTTACAAAACTGGCAGCTTATGCGCGGGAATGCATCTGCTCGTTCGCGTAGACTATAAACCGCTGCATCTTTGGGGCGGCTTGACTAAGAGTGATCTGCTGTTGAAAACCATCCATATCCACCACCTGTCAGTGCAAGCAATTTCCTTCGATCTCCAACACAGCAGGCTGCCATGCGAACCTGCTCAAAGTTGCTGGAATCAATCGCGTTGAATCAAAGAACAACCAAATGCTGAACCTTATTAGCAAGAGCTCAAACTGAGAATCTTCTCCTCACAAGCTGAGGTCTTGCAATATTGCTTTTAAGGCCTCTGCACACGCAAATGGGCGGGGCCACACGATATTTCAGCAGGAAGAGATGCTCTTCACCAAATTTATACCAAATTATGTTTATAGCTCAAAATTTTAATTTGAATGCTATAAAAACAAAATTTCAGCTTGATACAGCTCTTAGCTCAGCTCCGGCTGGTCTTGATAATCTTTTAAAAATATACGCGCACTAGGGACAGCACCTCCGCTTTACATGTCGGGCACATCTTTGACTTTTGCAACCACTTGGTGATGCAGTTCTTGCAGTACAGGTGTCCACATGCAGTAGAAGTCGGCTCATTTAACGGCTGCACGCAAATTGGGCAGGAAAGCTGCTTGGGCTCGTTCCTTTTGTAGCGTTTTGCCGGTACCTCGACCTCGCCGGTCAAATCTGTCTGAGTCGCCCGGTTACGACGACGTGCAGCCCTCTTTGGCGGCGCAGGTGGATTGATGTCAAGCGTTCCTATGTTTCCTATGGCCTCCGCCTCGACCATAGCGGGAGCAGGAGCGTCATCGTTCAAGTTGGCATTGGCCTCGATGCCGTTGGGCTGCTCCTCTTCTTCGCCGACGACACGGTTCGAATTCTTAAACAATTTTGCAATAGCATTGCCCATTTCTTTAATTTTTGGGAAACCTCAGTTGCTGCTTTCAAAACTATTCGACAATAATTTGCTATTTAACGATAGAGCTCAGAATGACAACCTAACGAAAGCACTATAGATGATTTTCCAGCTTTAGTTCTCATTTGGGTTACAGTGCTGCTAGGTGCTAGGCTGCTAGGTTTCTAAATTTTATATATATGACTTTTCCATGCTTACAAATAGTTGCCAATCACGCTTTGCCTTGTCCGAATACATATTAAACTGATGTTTAACCCTAATCCTTACAATCCTTGCAATTGCAATTCGATAGTTTAGAAAAATCAATCAAGCAGTCGTTCAGGCGCGCGCCTCTTTCTCAGCGAAGTCATTTTTTTGCAACACAACAAAAAGATGCAAACTTTGCCTAGGCGTACACTCACCTATGCCAGTTGCAGAATACATCAACTATAACTAGTATTACTATTGAATGACATACTGAAGACCTCGTAAAGAGTATGTACCAGCTGCATGAATGGCAACAATGGGCACCTATTGAAGCTGGACGATCCTTTTCATTGATCTATATCTACATCCGTATGATGAGGAGCGGCGGCATAGCCACCTTCAGCCCCAGTATAAGACAGGGTCGACAGCCAAGAAAGCCGAGCCCCTCCCCAACAGCTGCAAGCAGCTGGCTGAACTAAAGCGGGTGTCCAAAATTCTTGCGTCCGAGGAGGCAGAGCTGGAAAAGTTAGCCCGGCCGCGGTCAAAAAAGAAGTTGCCTCAGACAGCATGGGGCTTCTTGGAGCGCATCAAATATTTGTTCAGCGCCACCAAGAAGCCTCCACTTAAAGTATTTATTTCACCAAGGGATAACATATCTTATATGAGCCCGTGTCCAAAGAGGAGACCGAACTCCATCTTCGCCGAGAGCAGTGCAAAGAGCCCAGAAGGCGGCACGAAGGCCACAAGGCAGTCGCCAACCCAATAGGAAGAAGCGGGAGCCATCAACCAGATGCTAGGTGAATATCTTTATAGAGCTGCCCCTTTTGCACATTTAACGCTTACCTGTTCCATTGACTGGCTCAGCCTATGGATGCGCTGCATCCTAATGAAGTTGAAGCCAAGCAACTTCGTCACCAAGTTTCCAGTTGCCTCAAAGCAAGAAAAATGTCAGAGAGAGCAGCAAACTTTCTTTACTTGTAATTACTTTGACCTTCCAAGGCCCGAGGAGAATGGAGGCCAGCGAGGAAAGCACAGCTCCTGGCCAGTACAGTGGGAGCATTAGCTTGCAATTGCGATGAAATTTGAAGCAGCACATTTGAGGCAACTGTACATATATTTAAGTATGAGTATGAATATCTATTTATATTCAGTGATGTCTCAAGACTTCATCTAGATCGGTTATATATTTATAATGTGAATGGTATATAAGCTTGGGCAAGTCGAAGCTAGCTTTCCTTTCTTGTTTTTTAAAGCCAATTTGCTCAGCTTGCTTAGAAGTCAGCTAAGCTTCTTTATTTTGAGCTTTATCTTGAAGCTAATTTCTATCTAAAACTGAGCTTCTTATCAAGGTGGACTGCAAGGTAGCAGTGCGAGTCCTTGGTAGTGATCGGGGTGCCCAATATGGTTGGGGTTCTGCATGGTTGCTTGCAGCAGATTTCTCCGCGCTGATGATTATACACCACCTTTTGGTCCATGTAGTCACCGCATCTGTCATTTCTTCCAGCTTGTTAAGAGCCTCCTTAGGTGGTTTATGCTGTGACATAATTGTCGTATCATCAGCGTACGTAGCCATCATCATCTCATCCGGAATATCCGATGTCTATAGACTGTATAAAGTAGGTCCTACAATACTGCCTTGGGGCGCCCCTGATTGGATACTTCTAACTGTTGAGTGATTGTCCTTGCAGCACACTGTATTTGTTCTGGAGTGCTCCAGCTACCGGAGAGCAGGTGGTAATAGTAGTAGCAACTTTAGCTGATATATAAGTCCAGTCTGCCACACCCTAACAAATGCCTGCTGCACATCATCCATATAACCAATAGAGCAGCCATTTATTTTCCCCTGGCTGGTAATAATATACTGCACAAATTTCGGTTTCGATCGCTCTAAGTCATGTTAATATCGTATGTTAATACACTATATATATATATATATATATATATATATATATACTAACAGCATCGCCACCTCTTTGAACATAACAAACTCCCCTGGCGAGCCTAAAACTGTACCAGCAACAAGTCAAGTCAGTGTAACAAAGTACCCCGCCTCACTTTGACTGTGGCCCCGCAGCGTTGCTGAATAGAAATACTTACTATTTTGTACGTGTCCGTGGGGCAGTGTAAGGGGGTCCTTTTCTTTTGTACTTTTGCATTTTTATTTTTGTTCTTCTTTCGCATTTAAAAAGCGTAGCGCTAAGAGAAATTTCATTGGAGTTTGAGCTCCATTTCGTTGCTGCAGCGGCTCTAGACTCATTTTACAGTTACTTAATTTGATTGCTCTGAGGCGCGTCTGCTTTTGAGTCAAAGAAACACCTTCCGGGGCGAAGAAAACAAGCAAGGACAAGGGCGAGGGCCAGCGGGCTAGCCATGTCAAAGGCGTTGCAACAAATGGCAGGAGAAACAGACACCAACGCCGCGAAGGTGTCGGCAAAGCAAGAAAAATGAAACTGAGAAAAACACAAGAAGAATGTGGGCTACTGGTGGGGGGTGGGGTCAGTCAATGGGCATTTTCAATGTCTGTATTTAAGTCAGGTCTGCTCATGCTCATAAATTTTAATTATGTGCATTTTAAAAGGCTACCAGCTATACGTGACCCTTTTGGCCTGACCCAGTGCACCATCAGCAACATCATAATCATCAACGTCTTTCACATTATATAGGGGCGCGCTGAACCATTAAATAAGCACACGACGGCATAGAATACGTATTTGTTATAGCGAGGGTTGCTTTAAGCATATATGTAGATATATATAGTCTATAGTTTGAATGCCTTTGGCTTTATCTAGCCCCTGGCATAAGGTAACCTCTATTAATTACAGCAGAGACAGCAGGTAGACTTTGATCATGTCATCTAATTAATAATGTCCTGCAGCTGGGTTAATGCCTTGGCTCCTGCTGTTGTTGTCGGCTTCCTCCTGAGAGGGGGGCATGAATGCAACACATCACATCACATCGCATGTTATATGGTAGCCAAATGATATAGTTAGCCGATCTGGATGAAACTCGAACTTGAAGCAACGTGCTGACACAAGAAGCCTCAGCTCTGTAACTCTTAGGACTTCTGAGATCTTTGAGTTGAAATAGCCGAATGCTGATCAAGAATATGTATACTTTATCCGGTCGGAGAATGTTTCTATGCGTTACAAACATTTTGATCAAATTATATTACCTTCTGCAAAATCTACTTATACAATTTGAGTGCTACCAATTTGATTGCTTTCACTAATTGGCTAGAAAGATATCAATAGACAAATGGGCAAGTGAGTGCTGAAATTGGGCTTCATCGGAGCAATGCGGCGTCGCATCGCTTCAATTACATTTCGTTGGCTAACTGTTCGGCTTGGTTACAAAATTGACGGCCGTGGTTTTAAGCTCCCCGCCTCTTCATTCCGATTCCCGGTGGCGGTCGCACACAGAGTCCAATACCAACATTGATTTAGTGACGCCAAAGTTAGAGGCGCCAAATACACCTATAGTCTCATTCCTAATTAAGAGTAGACATAGATATTTTATGTTGTTTTGCTGGACTGTAAATGGAAACGGAGCAGCCATAGCTGGCTGAGGATAAAGTTTGATTGTGAATTTGAATGCTGATTTCAATAAATAAGATGTTTTTATGTAGTTTATATTACAGTTTTAGAAGGAAGCATCTCCGACCCCATATAGTATATATATTCAGCATGACAAGCTATGTCCATCTGTCCTTGTGTTTCTATGCGAACTAGTTTCTCAGTTTTGAAGCTATCGATTTGAAATATTTACCATAAGCTTCGTTTTGCTGTAAGTTGCTCATATGGACAAATCGTGAAGATCGGAAAACTATATCAGATAACTGTTATATAAAGTAATGAATGAATATAAATAATGATGGCGGTTCAGAATGAGAGAAAGTGCGATAGAGAGTTGGGGAGGCTCAAGCCTGCATTGATGTTCAAACTCGCAGATTTATCTGTCTCTCTCAAGTCTATAAAAGCTTGAAAGTTTATAATTATGCAAGAAATTGCACAGTGTTCCAAAGAAATTAGAAAGAAGAAGATGAAGAAGAAAGAAGATGCTTCGCTGCCTATTGCTGTTGCTTAAGGAAATACGTTTTGGAAGCCTACACATTTCGTTGACGAAATACTATAAGAATCGTGCTACTTAGTTTTCCTTGTTTTTACAGCTCTGCAAGGGCCTACCTCTGTTGTTTTAGTTAATATTTTATAAACAAAGCTATAAATTAATCAATTTTAGAATTCAAACTGTTGCAAATACGATATATGTATTAATATCTAAAAGTGGACTGGTTCTTCCTTCCGCTTCCTTCTTGCCGATGAGTTGCGTGTGTGGTGAAGCTGACTGTCTTGAAATCCATTTAACTTCAGAGAATATAATCCAAATTTGCTTTTTTAATATAGGAGCGGATATATACTATAGAAAACAATTTCCAGTTCATGAATTCATTAGCTTGGCATCGGCTTACCTAAGGACAAATACCTTCACTCAGAACAAAAAAGTTGATCAAGTTTAAAAAAATCTTGTTTCAAGAACGAAATTCTGAATTCAAGAGGTTCTTAAGTCTCATAATACTTATATGAAGAATGTTTTTGTACCAACTCGAGTACGTTTCGGTCTTTGGATTAATGCTGAAAACAAGAATTTAAACACCTAAATTAAAAATTAAATTTACTTGACTGAATTAAGTTAGAAATTTTCAGTGTTTTCTGGTTATTTTGAGTATGAAAAATTGTTATTGTAAGTATTTCTTACCTGATTCAAGATTTATTTTCTATTTTTAAGACAATTAAAGGACATTTTTGAACTTAGAAGTTTCTCGAATCCGAAATTTACTCGAGTTATTAAAGAAGTTCTTAACATAAAAATTCTCGAACTTCAAAAAGAATTCTTGAACTATTGAATTTCGAACTTGAATCAAGATTTTTTCGAACTTGATCATTTTTACTTTTCTTAGAGTTCTTAACTAAAATTGAGGTTTAAGTTTGTATTTTGAACGAATATATTTGACGCCTTTAAATGCAATGAGGCCACAACAATGCCGCTAACAACATCAGAGAACAACTTGAATTTTGTTGGCTTTGCACTCAGCAAAAATTCCCAGAAATTCCAATGCCAATTTCCTCTTAAACGAAATTGTGCATATATATAATTTAACTGCCTACCCGATTTGATTTTGTGAGGCGTCGATATCAGTAAGAATAATTACTATATTGGCTTGAAGCTTTCGTAAATTAGTTATTTTGCTTCCATCCAACATTCGATTTCGTTTTGGTAAATTTATCTTACTAAATTCATCAAATTGATTTACTTCTTTTGAAATTGATATATCAGCAATATCAGCATTCATATATTTTCAACAATATATAATATAATTGCGTCTGCTTGGCGATTGTTGCTGAAATGAACTCCAAGTATATATCAGATTCAAGTATATATAAGTATATATTGATCAGAGGCAATCTAGCCGAGTCGATCTAGCCATGTGCGTCTGTCTGTCTGTATGAACACCTAGACTCGGAGAACATAAGAGCTAGAGTTACCAAATTTGGTATGTAGACTCTCCTCGTGGGGTGTTAGATCAAGTTTGTTTTACAAATTTTTAGACGCTCCCTCTCTCCCCACAAATCGTATAAGCACATAATCTACCGATTTGAAAAATTTCATTAAGATCGAATCATAATTGTAGACGAAATTGTAAAACAACATTTTGTATGAGAGCACCCATCCCCAGAAACAAGTCACGGTGTAGCATACTTTTGAGTGTGTCGAAGATTGAATAATTGCTGAGTACGAGTATCTTAAAGTCGGCATATCGACTATGGCGTTCTTACTTGTTAATCCATATTTAGATGAAAGCAATTCCAAAACACTGAACATACTGTAATGTTATTTGCCTGTGTCTGCGCATCCGAAGTGTATGTCATTTCAACGGGAAACGTCTGTCGTCCAAATGCTGAATGCAATATGCAAACTCATAATTGGGATTATCTGACATACAAAGCTGGCACATGCACAGAAACCCATACATATAAACGCGGAGGCGCTTAACTTCCAATTATCCTCTTCGCTCACCCCTCGTATTTCTCGCATGCATCCTAATCGACACTGTTCCACACTGTGTGTACAATGCAAATACAATGCAAGTTACATATATATTTTTATGGACTCCGAAGTGCATTGTCGAAGCCACAGGAAAACTTCCCATATATGTGTGGCTGCCGAACTAATTCCACTGCTTTTAAGCATACATTTTCTTTCAGTGTACTGCTCTGGCTGTTATAATTGAGATGTTATGGTTTGATGTTGTTGTGGGCGAGAGCAAGTAAGTAATTGCATTACATTCGCCTCAAAAGCTTGTTTGTGTCTTCAAGAACGAGGACCAGAACTAACCAAGTAGATGGATAGATAGTCCAATAGCATTCCAACCAGCCAGTGATGGCTTTTTAATAGAGTTTAATGGACATTTTAATTGCCCGCATGGCCCGCACGGACGAAGCTGTGCGATGCGACGCGACGCGATGAGGCACGCGATAACAGAAGGCGATTAAAATCAGATTTTGACCGATTTTGGGCGCACTGTAAGCCTAAGCCCTTACTCGCTGCCATATTTCACACACGCACGTACACCTCCTACCTGGCACCTCCTAAATGACAACCAGTCGCATTTATCTTTATGAATATCGCGACACTTTATGTGCGGCGCGTCGCACGATAAAACCCAAACGTGCCCACTGTGCGATAGACAGCAATGTCACGTATAAGTTGCCAGCCTGACAGTTATGTTGTAGCAGCAGCAGATGGAGATAAGACGAGTATTATGGGCCCATCTCCTTATCCATATCCATCTCGCAATATGCGTGATCTGTCTCTGCCATGGCCAGAGCCAGAATTTACCCGAAAAAAAACAAAAACAAAAACAAACAAAAACTGGGTCGCGCAAATGGTGTCGTTCTAGTTCTCCATTCACCGCATTTGGCTTGACACCTTTGCGGTGTCTCTGGCTTTGTTTCAGCACATCATTGCTTTCGCTTTTGTTTTTTTCTTTCTGTTTTTCTGCTAAGAAAGTAACAGTTCTGCTTGTCATTTTCTGGCTTTTGTTCTACAGTTTCGAAGCTTTCGCTTTTGGAGCTTAGTTGAACTGGCCGGAGAATGGGAGAGTGTATGTGAAGTCAATTATGGTATCAATTAGTTATGAGTTTTGACACGATTTCAAGTTGAATGATTCGATCTCCATCAGAAAGTTTAAGCTTAAGCTAATGTCGAGCAGATAGAAGAGCCAAAAAAAATGCACTGAGAAAGTAAAAAGAGAATACGATGATCTTAAATAGGGTCCAGGTGGTGGAGATGATTAGGTTGTCATTCAAAATCGCTTATCTCATCTCCTGGTTAGCCGTATTAAGACATTTTGTGATTGTGCTGGTTTTATTGTTTCCCCCAAATGTTCTTCAGGAAGGTGAAAACACACAGTTGCATGCGTTTGAACTTATTTCTTTAAAGGTAAAAGCCTCTTAAACGATTTGGAGCCTCTTCTGGCTTCGATAAATATTTAACTTACCAATTTGATTTGGCAGCAAGAAAGGTCATAACTAGGAACCATTAAATATCAAATATGTTCGCGTGCATTGAGGTGGATGACTCGTTACATTGGTATGTGCTCAAATATATGAGAGTTCGGGCATGACAGTCCCTCTTCGGCGGTTGGATTTCCTCAATTGACGGTCCCATGTTTATCTAATGGCAAGGTAAGGCAAGTACATATCCCATTTTTGAGAGAAGTTATGCTCCCAAGTGTTCATTTAAGTTATTTGGTAGCTATATGTTATAGTTGACCGATCGGGATACAACTCGAACTCAACCAGCGGGCAGACAAAATAAGCATCTGGTTTCAGCTCTGTAGCTTTCAAGACTTTTGAGATCTTTGTGTTGAAACTGATGGACGGACGGACGCATATGGTTATATCGATTCCCCTTGTCATGCTGATCAAGTCGGAAACGCTTTCAATCAAATGCGTTAAAATTTGTGGAAGATATAAAGTTTGCGGGGAGTAGCAAAACTTATAAACAAACTTGATCTGACGCCCCACAAGGGGAGTCTACATACCAAATTGGGTCTCTCCAGCTTTTACAGTCTCGGAGATCTTGGTGTTCATGGGCAATAGCAATAAGCCTCGGCTCGACGTTCTGCTGTCTTACATATGCGAAGAACCGCTGGAAAAAGATATATGGACGCTCGATCCCAGACGCTTTCGTCCCAAAAAGTGGCTATTCTTCCCAATGCTTTTGTGGGGTTGCATACCCCCGCAAATAGGCGTCCCCGGTGTAGTTAAGTGTTTCCTTCAGCTCGTTATAAGTTGCCCTAATCTACATATGCACGCCTGTTTAAAAAACCAATCTCTTCTTAGCAGTCAAAATTCTTAAATTGATAAGCGCAGTGAAGCTGGGATAACGTTACAATGAATGTCTAAACACATTCTTGAATAATATTCTAAAATGGCGAAAGAATTCAGAATCAAAAAAAAGTACAAAAACAAGCTTCAATTTCTATGGATGCCACGCCAAGAATATGCAAGCGTGGCATCCTACCGAATATCGGCGAATTCAAATTCAAATTCATTAATCGATTAATTTGCTCTGCACAAGAAGGTGCTGCATGCCGCATGGACACGCCCTTGTAGAACAAGCTGGTCTTTCTGCTGTACACTTAACTGGTTATCGGGCTAATCAAGGGAGTGAGTGCTCTATTGGCTGTTCGTCGTCATTATGGATGACCCAAAGTTCGGAGGGCTTTCAACAATGTCGCCATATCCGCCATATCCATATCTATACGGGCGCCAAACTCGAGAAGCTCCGTCAGTCAGACATAATCTGCACCTCTTATTCTGTTAGATTTCGTTCAATACGGCTTACTCTCTGATGAAAAGTACGAGTAAATGTGAAGAACCCTTGGCCCATGAACATAGGTTAGTTCGAACCTGGTGATATAAGTCACCTATGGTCAGCCTACTGGTAAGGTGTTATTCAACATCACTTGCAGCAAGTTGCCCAAATGAAAACAGCAAACATCCCAAGCCCCATCATCCACAGCTTACACAATGGGCCATGCCAAAGTTACCAGTTCCAAAACAACAACAACAACAGCAACCCAAACACCTCATGGACAACAATAACCACAAGAGCAAGTCTAACCTAAACATAGTAGCAATTGCCACTTCACTCTAGCTGTACGATCACCACAGTGATCACACAATCAGCAAATATATACGACACACCTGGGCTACTGAATCAACTGGGATGCTGATGCGGCAACTATTGGCTTTGGCTGGGCAACTGATGCAACCTGTTTCCTGATTTTTCAGTATGTCGTAAACACTTTGCACCGCCGCCTTTTCGGCCTGGAATGGTGCAAGTATTTCGACTACGACTACCTAATTATAGATATTGTTCGCCTGCGCCCAGCGACAAGTCGATTTGCAAGCTGTCATGGCTTTTGGAACGCTGCCTCTATGTCCGTGGTTCATCTTCATATTATACTCTGATACAAGGTATTATAATTTGGTGATGGCATTGGTGAGGAAGCATCTTTCAGTCTGAGAATTGTTTTGGCAACTTTTTTTCCATATGACTTCTGATATTTTATGCAAATGTCTGATGTCTGAGGCGCCTTAGCTTCAAGTTTGTACAAGACAAAATATGCCATAAGGGACACCTATATGAGAGCAAAGAGAGATTGACAGTTATATGCAGAAGCGAAATGGGAACACAAGAGAGAGAGATTTGAGAATTCAAATGTTTGTAACATTATGCTGACTATTTGGAACTTGTTACATCTTTGAGGGAAATGCAAAACTACTGCAATTATGGGTCAGCTTATGACCCAATATTCAATTTTTAATAATCTAATGAAGAACACTGAGTCTCTTTGATAAACAGATTTACTAATGAATCCTTGGAGCCAGAAATGAGCCTCATCACTGAAACCAAATATACCATAAAACTGTTCTTCTATCTATAAGCTTCTCTTAGGGTATTTCAGCTTCGCCTATTGGTAGACAACTTCCTTTCTCATTGTGCAAAACCCTTTGCCCATGTCACATAGTGATTTTCCTCTATTGGAATTCCTAGATTACATGTGGATGCTGTTGTTTTCTCTTCTTTTTTGCCACCGAAAACTTTGAAAACTTGCAACCTTTATGCGCTGTCAAAGACAAAAAGCCTTTGCAATACGGATTGGATAATACGTAAGGGTTTAGGTTGGGCGGTTTGGGGGGCCTGTGGAGAAGATGGGTGGGCAGAGGCGTTGCAACCAAGCCCAAGCCCAAGTCAGAGTCAGAGTCAGGCAACAAAGCAGACACGTTTTTCGGGCACTTTTGTTTTGTTGGCGAGTGTTAATGGGAAATTGAAAATCCATTTGCTGATTAACTCCTCACATTACTTAAGAGCCAGACTGCAAAACATTTACGTAAATGAACTTTCTGATATTTTGTTGTTGCTGCTGCTGCTACTGTTGCTGCTGCTGTTGTTGTTGTTGTTAATGTTGCTGCCGTTTACTACACTCACTTAGCCGAAAGAGTCACAGGAAAAGTTTTGTTTGTTTGTCGTTTGGCTAAAATGAAACCAAAGGCAAAAAAAACACAACAAAAAATGTCAAGCCGAAATGTTGGCGAAATGCCGGTTAGTTATGCAATTTGGCTGCATTTCGAAAAGTGTCTTCTTCTTCTTCTGCTTGTTGTTTCGCCCAGCCCCAGCCCAGATACCCAGAGATTAGCAGTGTTAAAGTTGAAGCTTAGCGAGGAGCCTGCCCCATAAATAAGCGTGTTACAGCGACTTTACGTTTCATGGCAACTGCATTTTGCTATTTGAGTGGCTTTCACTGGGTATAACAAAAATCTCAGAGCATTTGCGCTTGAAGAAGATCCCCCTACCTACTCTCTTCATAGAGCTAGAACCATTTGTGGGTTGTTAAGTGTTGCAGCAAGTTCAAGTTTCTTCCAAATCTCCACACATGCTAAGTATATAGTAAAATGAAACCATTAATATAGTAATTCACTATAGATGTCGGTGTGGTTTACTACATTTATGGGTTGAATTGACCATAAGTAGGGCTGGCGCTTTTTGGTTTTTGTATGTAAAGAGCAAATAGTGCTGCAACTGTTACTAGAACTATACTGCAGTTACACTCTTCCTCTCTCCCTCTCTTGCTTTCTCTCTTCCCTCTCTCTCTCTCTGCTGTCACTTTCTCTAATAACTGTCCTTGGCATGCCTAATCAACTGTTCAAATCACTCTTGTCTTTGTTTCTGTTGCTTCATCTCCTCCTCCTCCTCCTACCTCTGCTCACCAGGTCCCCCCTCTCACATGTATTATTCAAAATCTGCCAACTTTTTGTTTCGTGTGTTCAGTTTTTTGTCCCGAAGAAGCAGCGGCAGAACGCCTGATTTGAATTGTGTGCAAAAGTTGTCTGCAGCTCCAGATCCCAGCTTCAGCTTCGGCTTCGGCTTTGCTTTTGCACCTTCTGTGACAGCTATGCAGACATGACAACAGACTTGAATGCGTTGCAAACTAGCAGGGGGAAAATAAAAAACTGTATTTTATCTATATCGTATAGATATATGTGTATCTGTATCCAAGGCCTGTGTCTCCTACGTGTGTGTGCGTGTATTCAAAATGCAAAAGTTTAGCCAGTAAATCTTTGCAAGTGGCACATAAACTTTGGCAGAGAAACTTTTTTTCTTGTTTGTGTTTTTGTTATTGCTCTTTTGCTTTTGCCCGAAAAAAAAAAAAGTTCCAATGCAAAAATCTAGAAAAAATGATGCAGTGCCAAAACAAAGGACAGCCAAAAGACAGGAAAAAGAAGACAGGAAAAATTGCCAAAAATAATGGCAAGAATGAAACTTTAATACGTAAAAGGGCCAATGGCAAAGAGCATTGAAATACAAATTTTAATTTTGAACAAGGCCTATTTTCACTAGCAAAGCCAAAATATAAAATAAATAATATAAAACAATATAAGCTAAAGAAAAATGAGAAATGCAAGAAATGAGTGAATTGCCTCAGCCACAGCAATGGCTAAGAATTCTCTTTAGCTTCTGGTTTTGAAGGGATGACAAAGACAAGCATGAAGGGGAGTTGTCCAGCTAGAAATGATGTTGGTTCGTCTTGGGACTAGAAGCATGTTTGGGTCAACCTAGAAATCTAATGATCAGCTCCAATTCTATAAAAATATATATATATGTATGGATAGACAAAGGTGCTGAGATTTCACGCAAGACTTCTTAGTCGTTAGATTTGTAAGTTCCTTAAGTTAGGATTAAGCAAGATTAGTAATATTAGGATATTGAGGAAATTCTTACCCTATTTTTGGGTGAATACAATTTGAAGTAATAAAACAATGTACTTTATAAAGCCAGTTCGAGGTTAAGGGAGTGAAGAAACGCCTATATAATTTATAGCAGTCCAAAGAACAATCAAATTTGAGCCGCTTCTCACATTGTGACTGCAATTGGCATATAACCGAATTCATTCTTCAGGCGTTAGGTCATTTTGTCGGCTTAGACAGAGCGCTGTATTTCGGGGTACCCACACATACCCTCATCAGTGACCCCTTTTAGCACATATGACAAATGCTAGCTACAACTCAAGAGCCTGTTTTTTTCTCCCGAATTGTAAACGCCTCTTATTTTTATGTAATTAAGAGAAAACTGCCCTACAGCTACCATGACCACACTGCAAATAACACACAGTGTTACATAAATGGAAGTTGTTGTTGCGAAAGACCAAGAGAGATTGTTTGCTTCTAAGCTGCCTTATCTGTTAGACTTCTAATTCAGATGAGCTCAGTCCGAGACAAAACAAATAAATTAAAGTTTTCATTTAAACGAGGTCATTCGAGGTCACCAAAAACGTCACCCTACAACTTCTTGGAAGCTAGATCTATCGGGAATATATATATAAATGCATGTATAAAGAGTCGCAAAGTCATTAAATAATAATAAACCAGCACTCCAGCAATTAAGCATTGATTGGAAAAACCTTTTCGACCTTCAAGAAAATTAAAAAAACTATAAATATTTATTGCCAAATGTAGTTGAGAGTAGATATTCTTCAAGCTGTTAGGCACGAGTATGTCACTTGACATACATACATTGCCTAAAGCATACATACATACATACATACATACATACATATATCTGACCCCAAATTACTTATGAAGTTGCCCATTCTTAAAGTTACAAACAAACTAACACTGAGGCTGAGACTGAGGCTGAGGTTTTTCATGAAGTTTTGGTTAGAAAACCAGACGGAAATAGCTTTGGGAAAAAACACTCATTAATATTATTAACTTGATAAATGACAATTGTGTGTTGTGTTGTGTTGTGTTTGTCCATGATTGCAACCATGTTCAATCAGTTCAAGAGATTAGGCCAGGCTTTAATTTGATGACCGCAAAATGTAACGAACGTCAAAACCTGAGGCGCCCTAAGTATACCAAAATGTCTAAGCTCAGTCCGTTGGATGGGCGGATGTGAGAGAGGCTCATTACACTTCTAAATGCAGTTCATAATTGTGTGAGTACAATTATTTTGAACGAAATTTGCTAGAAAATCAGTATTGAAATTGGGTAAAATTAGGTAAAACATTCAAGTCGTTTGTGTAATGTTTTCTCCCAAATCAAGTCTTCTAACACTCAATTCTTTACAGAAAACTCAACAAATAAACTATGGGGAACTATGTTATAAGCCTCTTTCTGAAGACCCTATTGCTAATATAATATAAAATCTTGATATACAGATCCCAGATCTTCAACATTTGTACTCAAAACATCTTCTACTTGTTGATTAAAGATGAATTCTCTAAGTAAAAACTTTGTTCGAAATAGTACGGTGCTTCCATTTCTTCTTATCCCAAGGACGATGTTCTCGATTTCGGAATGGGATTTTGTTGTGTGGGTTCAATATAGGAACGTTGAAGGGTCACAATAAGAACGATCTTTACTCATCTCAATAACGTTTCAGTATCAATTAACAAACCCCTATGAACCTGAATGGTCTGAAAAAATAATATCTTGGTCTCGTTTTCAGAAGCCTTTGGTCTCATTCGCAATACGTTTTTCGTTTTCAGCACCTTTTGCTCTCAATAATAAATATTTTTCTCAGTGTAGCTTGCAGCTATTTATAAGCCAAATTGCTATTTTCGACAAGGTGTCGCCAATTAGTTCACCAAAAAAAAAAGAAAGAAAAAAAATGCCAAGCCGTTAATTGTGCCTTTGATCAATGGTTCGTCTAATATTAATGATGTGCTGCTGTTCATGTTGTTAGATTTGGATTTGGAGCTGGAGTTGCTGTTGCTGTTGCTGTTGCAACTAATCGTATTTGAACTACTCATCCCATGCACTTTGCGGCATTGCAGCAGTTGTGTGTGTATTGGCAGGGGGGAGTTGAGCGGTGTAACCTGATTTCATCGGGGTGCTGCCGCTGCTGCTTTGGGCTGTCATTTGTCCCACTTGTTAAATGTACATTTGTAGAGAGGGCGATATGTGGCCCGCTGAAGTGCTTAATGACAGCCGCAGAGACCTTGAAGCCATCGCTGAGGCAGAGGCAGAGGCTGAGGCAGATGAGGTGTTGCAACCGTTCATGTTGATGTTGTGGCTGACAATGGTGGGCCCTGTTCGGTCACAATGGCATTTACTTTGGCTTTGGCTTAATTGTGAGCCAAAGTCTAGTATAGGCCTCAAAGTGACCTGCCCCCAGGCCATGCCAGGCCAGGCCAGGCCATGCCAGATTAGGCCAAAGACGCAGACGGGGAAGGCCAGTCAAAGTGTTGCCACAAATTGCAACTGCAACGCTTAATAGGCCAGTTGCAGCAGCTCAGCTTCAGTTGTCAGTTGCAGCAATACACGATGATGCCTCCAAGTTAATCAATGATTATACCCAGATCAGACAGACAACAATCAGCAGCAGAAGTGGCCTGGCAATGAGATTAGGCATACACGACTAAGCAATACCCCACAGTGGCTGATCGGGATCATCGCATTGAGTCAATTAGAAAAGGGAAATCTTGGAAAATTGCAACTCGAATGGAAATTGGATGTATAATCAACAGCTTCGATGCCATGGCATACTGGGTCACCTGGTTGATGATGAGGAGGAGTCCTGAGGTATTTACTCAGGAGAGACTCAATTGATATAGGGTTCTGTGATGCGGTATGGTCTAGTACCAGAAGAATTAAACGATACGAGATATGCAGTTGCTTGTGTGTCTGTTTTTTCCATGGATATGAATCTTCCAAAGAAACTGTCTTCGGTATCAACAGCAAGCAAAATTGACGGGACAACGTCCATGCCTACATACTAAACACATCCTACGTATCTGCACACTTCCTACTCCCCGCGAAATCACCCTTAGGTATTACTTAGTGGGAGAAGGTTGCCTTCTCAAATCGCTTCTATTATCAGGTGGCTGATCCGTACCCAGTTTTCATTTCCTTCCATCATGTGGGCAATCAATTGCTTAGGAGATGGGATAGATCCAACCGGTTGCCTGTACCGTACAGTGCATGCTCAGCGTTGCCCTTTTGCTCTTTGCATACTGAAGATTAATCAGTTCTCTCCTGTTTGAACCTGTGTAGGTATTCCCTGTGTCCTCCTGAGATGATTGTTCATTTCTCCTATGCGATTTCTTATCCAGTCGTCCAGCCTCGGTATTAATCTTCCTTTCGTCGATGAGTCCCACCTGGATTGCCAATTGGTCATCGATGTTTCCCTCTACTCCTGTCGAATAGCGTGCTGCATCTCCCGCTGCTTTGTGGCTGGTGTAGCCCGTTTCCATCTCCTTTGCCAGTACATCCACCAGCATCATATTAGCAAGTACTAATGCCGCCGCGTCTTCCGAGATGGTTTGAAATCCCGATATAACGCGTAGGGCACTAAGTCATTAGGGCGCTGAAAGCTTGCGTTTGAGCCACTTGGTTTTGAGTGCATGGGCCCACACTGGTGCAGCGTACCTAAGTACCGATGCAACTACTCTATCAAGAAGAAGTCGCCTCCCAGGAATGGGTCCCCCGAGACTTGGTAGCATTCGCGAGAGAGAGCCGATTGCATGCGCGACGACTGTTGACTGGCGTAGTCTCTATATGGCAGCGGAAGTTAAGCCTATTGTCTATCATGACTCCCAGGTATTCGATGTGATGGTCATGTTACCCACTTGGATAGTCAAACACTAAGCAACTTTCCTGATTGTGATGAGCAATGCTCACCGTCTAATGGCCAGCTAACTCGAGGCCGACACTTTCGAGCCAGCTGCTGACCGCCGTTTTCACCTTGTGTATGTTTTTGGCGACCACCGCTAATGCTAGATCATCTGCGAAGCCGAAGTGTGTGGGTGTACGAGAGAGATAGAGAGACATACATACACTCAGAAGAAATCAAATATTTCGTCCTTGATTGGATTGTCTAGCACCTTGCACCCCTTCGAACGGCTTCTCCAGAAGTAGCCGCAATTTAACTCATTCAAAAAACATGGCTCTTCTTCAGATACCTCATCATCTTAGAGCCAAAACCAATTGGTAACTATAAGTGAGAACTGCAAGCGCTAAATTTCAATGCAAGCTAAGTTCTTAGCATAAATATTTCAAAATTGACTCAGGTTTTATATTCCCATTTGAAGAAATTTAACGGCCAATGTTGAATTTAAGAATTAGTCAAAGTTCGTTTAAAAATATTCAAGAATATTTATAAAGAACTGAAATTTTAGAATTGTTTATCTGAGTGCATCTCCAAAGCATAACAAGCAACTACACCGATGTGCACTCTTATAATTCCGGCTGAATTCATGAGCCAATATGAATATGAAAGTAAATAATGTAATTGATATAAACTAAGAGCTCCCTCCTCCTTCGCATTCCTCCTCTCCCATTCAATATCTAGCAGCGGCATCAACAATTTCAAGTATTACACAAACATTACACATAAGATAACGCATCGTATACATTATACACGCATCTCCCCCGGCGCCAATTTTCCCATAAACATCTCCGCCAATCATCTACCCCCCCTGCAGTGTGTAATTTCACCACCCGCCATCGTCGCCCAGTAAACCAAGTGCATAAATCGCTTTAGCCAAACATGAGCGTTGGCATAATTTTCAATATCGGGCCAATAAAAAACCAACACATGGCCAAAGGATGCAGCGCGTATGCCAGAGAATCTTCTGCCTTACAGGCGGGAGGATTTGGGGCAGAAATTACATTTAAAATTGAAAAACGCTCGACGCGAGGCGACGTTCTCCACGTTTTTTTTTATATATATATTTTATTTAGTATTTCTCTTTGGCTTCCCCTTTCGCACATCTCGCAGCCACTTCCGTTGGCAGTCGACTGCCATTAGCACCTCGTCCTCCTCCTCCGCCTCATCTCATCTCATTGGCGCTGCTCGGGGAATACATACGCGCAGCATACCAGTTGCCTCGCCCAGATTCAGCAGCTCCCAGCAGCTTCAGGGTGGAATGGCAAGATTCATGTGCCATGTGTTTTTATGTTGCCATAAGCAGGTGAGAATGAGAGCGAAGCCAAATGATGGAGAACGCCGAGGATGTGGAGGACCAGGACCAGGACGAGGCAATATGCTAAAAATATCGCATGGCAATTTTTCATATGCAGAAAATGTAAACTCGATGGTTTTTGCCATGCTTGAATTTCTTTTCTTTTTTTCTTTTTTTCTTTTTCGTTTTTTTTAAACCTTTTTTTATTCTGCACATAAATACTTACATATATGATCATATTTTGCTCGTTTAGTCTGATTTTTGCTGTTGTTGTTGTTGTTGCAAAACAATTTGCATTAGTTGCTGCTGCCGGTGCGGCTGATGTTGTTCTTGCTTTTGAAATTGTTGTAAAAAAGCAATCTAAACTTTTTCATTTACACTTTGTGAGGCGCAAAACTCGGGTCCTTTGAAGAACTGATACAAAAATTTATTTGTATTTAAACAGTTCACGGTATTTCACGCTTTATAATATGCCGCACTAATAGAAGTTGTTTTTCATCCTGATTGGAATGAAAAGTTGTAAAAAAAATGTATATATTACTATAACATATCAGTTTTCCAGTCACATGGAAAATATTCAATCGCTTCTAAGCAAGTCATATGATTCATCATTCAGATCCGAATCTTCGGAATGTCATATGTGTTCAAATGACCTCAAGAGGGTTTGACATATATGCCAGCAGCATTTTTTTTTAAATTTTTATTTTTTTTATAAATATGGGAACGTTGACGTACAATGCGCAGCACCTTCAAGTGGACTTACGATACCAAGCCATGGGGCTTGTTACCCGCGAAGCCCAGGCTAGAAACTCCCACTCCCCCACAACCGGCCGAGGGGCGCAGCACATAACAAGCGACACAAATCGCGAAGACGGAAAAATAAACGGACTTGCTCGCTCACTCTTAATGAAAGTAAAAACAACAAACCGTAGACAATTTACATTATCTCCTAGCTAGATGCGTTAGTATAGATGTTTTATTTGAGTTAAGGGAGTTATTATTAGAGATAAAGTTAAAGAGATTATTATAGTTACAACAAAGGACACGGAAAGGGTCCTCCTGCATAGTTTAAATTACAGTGCTGAAGATAGATAGAAACATAATTTCTAGTAGTTCTACGAGGAACACAAAAACTGATTTGGCTAATTAAAGACGGCGGGTTAATATCACCATTAATCAGCTTATGTATAAAGATAACATTAAGCATATTTCTACGATTTTCAAGAGATGAAAGGCTTATTAGCAGGAGCCTACTTGAATATAAAGGGAGCGGGTTATTGGTGTCCCAACTCGACCCACAGAGAGCAAAAAGTAAAAGTTTCTTTTGAACAAATCAATGCGGTCCTGGCGATTCCTGTATTGTGGACACCAAACACACGACGAGTACTCCAGAGAAGTGTACAGTAGTTTAGTTGTATAAGGATCATCAAATTCCTTCGACCATCGGTTGATAAAACCCAGAACACCCACAGCCTTATTGACGGTAATTGAAATGTGTAAGTCGAATTTTAATTTAGGGTCTAAAAGAACACAAAAGTCAACAACTGAGTCGCTCCGGTCAAGGGGCATATCGTTAAAAAGGTACGATGTCTGAAGCTGTTTGCCACAACAAAACGACATAACTTTGCATGTAGAACAGTTGAGACTTAATAAGTTGGCCTGACACCATGATTGGAAAGAATCAAGGTCATCTTGCGGGAGGTGTGTGCGGGAGGAAGCGTTGTTGAAGGACACACAAAGTTTGACGTCGTCGGCATACATGAGTACAAGAGAGTGGGATAGAACTTGAGGCAGCTCGTTGATAAATAAGATGAAGAGAAGAGGACCAAGGTGGCTACCCTGAGGTACCCCTAATGTATCCCTAAGGGGCTTAGAATGAGAGTCATTAAAAAGAACTTTCCGAGTCCTGAGATAAGGGTAGTCGGAAATCCACTTAAGAAGATGGGATGGGAAGCCAAGAAGATTCAGCTTATGAATAAGTAAACAGTGATTTACTGAGTCAAATGCTTTGCTGAAGTCAGTGTAAAGGACCTCATTTTATTGCATTTTATTCTTAAATCCACGTATGTCAAAAGAAGTCTATTCTAGTGAACAAGTAATGGTAGACCGACGCTTCCATGCTTAGCAGATGAAATTGTAGAACCACAAGAATGTGGTAACTGTGAAGTTAGGATTTTTTCAAAAAGCTGACAATTTTGTTATGCCTCTGTAGATTTGTCAGCCTTGCTCCCCTCTTTATGGAGAGGAATAATACTCCTGCCAGAGAGAAGGGAAATACGAAGAATTTAAAGATAGATCAAAAAGCTTCAGAATCGGCTTACAAAGCGTATCAGCGCAGAATCTGAGAATACATCCCGGAACGCCATTAGGACCAGAAAAAAGTTAGGCTTAATAGACTTAAGTTCATTAAGGGGAGGTGGGATGTTATTAGACCTGTGTAAGCTATAAGGTTCTATCTGATCAGACCGATAATTAAGAGAGGAATAAGTTGTTTGAAGGAACTCTGCCAACAAGTTGGCAATGCCTTGCTCTGTATATGCTTTAGTGTTTATATAAAATAATGAAGAAGGTAGGACAGATGTTTTTCTGTGAATTTATATCCTTCAGCAATGGAAATATTCATTAAATGAATCATTCAAATTAAACAAATATAGCCGTTGTTTTATAGTCATAGTCCTAGTAGAAATCGAAATCCCGCTATATCGGATTTCCGATTTAAGGCAGCATCAACATTCAGCTCCCTCCTGCACTGCGTTGCCGTCAAATCAATGCCAGGCTTAGTTCGAAAAGCCTCATCCTGTTTTTGGTTTGACGAACACTGACGGTAGAATTTCAATCGGTATCTGAATCGGATGCAGAATCAAAATCAAAATCCGAACAGTTCAATGGTTGAAGGAGAAAAAAAAAGCGAAAACATTTTCACTCTTCACCAAAAACCCTCTCAACTGACAAAGCCCTTTCGGTTTACTGACAACAAATTTTCTATCAATCCAAGTCGAAGTTTTTGGGATACCCTTTCCAGGAAGGATCGTTTTTTTGTTTATCAGCAATACAAGTGAAGCGTTTTTCATAGTCGTTCAGTTGAGTGCCTAAAACTAGTTCTGAAATTAGGAGTTACAATAAGAATAATGGAAGTGAAGTGGAGTAGGTTAAAGACAACTTCCAAAGAGGAAGTATTTTCTACACTCCAAGAGTCCGGGCAAAGCCGGGAAAACAGCTGTATAGGGAATAAACAATTTAGTTAAGATAAAATCTCATTAGTATCAAAGTTTCTTTAGGCTAAACTTAAATCAGATACCCATACCCATCGGAGACCTGCAACTTGTGATTGCTGACGCATTCAAAATATGTATGTGCCTGTGTCTGCGTATCCGAAGTGTATAATCGAAGGCACACGGGTTCAGCTGCCTGTCCATCGCGCGGACATCCCAATTGAGCCATTTGACGAAGTTTAAATGTTTTGAAGAAAATGATTCGCTGAACGCTGAGTTCAGACTGACGCGGTCACTGACGCTTGGCGCAATGAGGAATGCAGGCGTTCGCTGAACTTAACTTTCCTATACAGATCTGAGAACTCAACCCCATTTTACCCGCCCTACTCTCACACACATACACATGAGCAGCGCCCATAAGTAGAGTATACAAGTTTCGGCTATGCCCAATATCTTCCATTCCCTAGCTTGTTTTTCCCCCAACTTTTTCCAATGCGATACATAAACATAGTTGCAATTTATGCGCTCAGGCCGGCAGTTGTGCTACCGCAACCCACCAAAAGCACCAGCAACACCTCCCTGCCCCTGCCCCTGCCCCTGTTCCAGCCGTAAACCGATCCCTTGCCAAACACTGGTCTTGTCCATGTCCAGGGAAACTGGCGTCGCGGACTGCCAAACTAACTTCAAACTCGCAACATAAACACATAAATCCTGTGCACTGATACACACAGATTCCTTTAAAGAGCAGGCTAGCCGCGGGATGGTTTGGGATGGGTCTATATGGTGCGGCTGGCAGCCGTATGGAGCACTGCCAGCGGCAACTTTTGCGTTCCCAAAATCAGCCAACAACAACAAAAACACAAACAACAACCACTATGGTTAGACACAGGCAATGGCTTGCTTTCGGATGCATGCGTTAGTGCGGGGGTGCAAGGTGCAGCGGGAGCGTTTCATTCAAAAAACAAACGGAAAAAAAACAACATTATTGGGGCGTTTTCTGTGGGCGTGACATAGGGCTTGCAACAACAATATGACAACAGCAACAACAACAACAAAACTTGCACCTTTTGCCATTTTGAAGTGCAACTTGTGGGCAGCGCGGAGGGGAAGTGTGGGGGAGGGGGCAACCAACTTTGCAATGATGGAACACTGAGTTTTTTTATGCATGGAACTTGTCGATGGTAAAAGTTGACTTATTGCAACTAGCGTGAACGGTGGAGTGGAGTGAGGGCGGAGGGAAGAGAGCTTGACACAGGGGTGGCAATGGGGTTGGTAAGTCTCATGCATAATGGATGCTTTGGACGAGCAGACAGCAAGCAGTTCGACTTATGTGACTTAAGGCCGCCGCCAGCAGCTGAACAGCAACAGAAATAAACAAACGTTGCGTATACGTAACTTCCGTCTATGTACATACATATATATCCTTTTTGGCAGCCGATTTCGCAAATTCAGTGTGAAGTAAGCAGCGCAGGGAGGTGGTGATGAGGCTGTAACTTGTTGAAGAAAAGCAGATTGTGAGCCAAATATGCCATGATAATTGTGAAGGAAATTGTTAAGGAAATACAAGAAAGAAGGGCTAGATTCGGCTTGGAAGAATCAGTTGTATGAGAGCCATATGATATGGTTGTCCGATCTTGATCAGATCTGGTTAGCAGATGGACAGCCACATGGATTTAACCATGAGTTGAAGGAGGTAACAATGGAATTGTAATGCAATTACGCTTATTATAATATAACTTAGAGCACTAAGATTGTAGACATTTTGTGCAGTTGCCGGAAATTCCATGCTTTCGGTTTTTGTTTCACTTTGCCATTCCGTCTGTGAACCGAGTAGCACGAATAAATAAGTGTCTCCCTGAAGATGATAGATTGTAATTTGTAAACTAATTTTATCAAACAGATACGACGGTTGAGTTTCGCTTATTATGTTAATTTTTGTTTAGACCTCGAATCGCAGTTTCCAAACATTTTGACTCCATAAATGAGCATGGGCATTCAGAATGCCTTAGCTATGTGTAAACGAAGCCTTTCAGGCAGGAAACTTCTGATCATATTAAGTATTCTAAGTGTTCCATACATCTTTCCCACCACTTATGTGGTCATTCCATGATAGTGTTTCACTGAGTAGTTGCCTTTTCAACATATTCAATATCAATGCTGTTCAGCTGTATATTTTCAAGCGTATCAGAATTAAGGAGTTTTTTGTAGATGTCCCTGTCCCAGTCCCAGTCCATTATGCTTAGCTCATTTATATATACTTCTAGTTCCCTATTCATTACACCAATACACTCACTTATTTAAGATAGAGAGCGGCTCACATACATTTGTACATCATCAGCATACATATGGAATTCACATTCAGACAGCACTGAGAACAACAAAGGACCTTTGGGCTCAAGAACTTCACATTGCGACCCAGACACACACATAAAGCTAAATCTACTGTCACAGTTAATACAACTATTATCAGAGAACATATAGGTATTTGTCCTTCTTTCAGGTACATTCGCTTGCACAAACTTTATATTCAGTTGGTTTAGGTCCAAGTCCTCATCGAGCAATTTCGACTTGCTTGCTTGAAAGTGGCACAGTAATATTTACTCTTTGCCATTGCGATGTTTTTCTGTGCATCAATTCTGAGTACAATTTATAAGAATTTTCAATCTGTTCAATCTTTTCCATCTTTTCCACTTCAAGGATTGATTGTTTTATCGATTCAGACAACCACAGATTATATCTGGGCCTTATAAATCCAGTTTTAATTGGTCCTCATAGATTGTATGAGTGTACTACATTGGACTCTAGCCGTGAGAGTTGTGCATCCAGCAGAGGGATGTCAAATCTTATATTCCAATTGAGCATACAATATTCTGCACTTAACTAGGCTTAGTAAATATTCTTAAAATTCCGGGAAGATGGTCAAGATATAAGTCACTTGAAGAAACTATAAGGTCATGTTTAGAGAAGACGGGCACAGACGCTTGGTCATACAGAAGGGTCTTAGCACGATTGCTAACAAAATCAAGTAAGAACACAACAGTCGAGCTTGCTCTACAGTTAAATATCCTATGCCTAATAAACCGTTATTAAATATATAAAAGATCCGTTCATACACAAATGTTTTATTCATTCCAAAAAAATCAAGTCTATGGGGGCCATATGATAAAGTGACCCGATCCAAATCAAATTGAGTCAATTGATGTCGATGCCTTTAGGACATAAAATCCCTAAATTTTGTTCAATTTCCATGAAAAACTAAAAAGATATGAAATGAACACACTAAAACTGGCAATAGTTTGTATGGGGGCCGCCCTAAAAAGTGGGCGTGCCAAAAAAATTAAATAAATTTCTTCTAGAAATCATCTCAAACTTGAAACTTTTATCTCTTGTAGTTGCAATGATTCAGATTTTCATACATTCAGACAGACATAGATAGACATAGACATAAAAAAACTTGCTGATCAAGGATATATATTCTAGGGGATCGGAAATGCCTCTTTCTGTGTGTTATAGAGTATGCGTTTTATTACAAATATCTTGGCGATTCCGTCTCGGCGATTCTGGAAATTTTAAGTAAGCTAATAGACATGCCACAGAGGATGCATTTGCGTTTTGCGCAAAGTCTGTCTTCCGTCAGTTCTTCCGATCTAAATATTATTTACTTTTATAATCCTCCTTGAAAATTTGGTCACTCTAGCGTTTATAGTCTCCAAAATGTAGATATTGATACATGGCTATAGCGATGGCTTTAATGGTTTTAAAATTAACGCTTCCTTTGCATATGTTCACGATTCTTGCGCTTTCAAGCAGCACGCCCAGAATCTTCAATGGTCTGCCAATATCCATATTCCTTTCCAATGCCAAGAGAACTCTTGAGAGCAGAATTCAGACCTAGAAGGTCAAGGTGCTTGCAAATCCAGTTGATTTTCGAACCTCGGGTATCCACCAGAATCACCTCAAAGTACCTTCAAGAAGCGTGTTGTGCAACCCAATGGGAACCTGTGAGCCACCAAGTCTGCATCTGCCTCGTTCTTCAGCAATAGATTGCCATCCACGATATGGCTTTAATTAGATGACGCGATGACTTTTCGGCTTACCTTAGGTGCAGCCTTTAGGCAGTGGCCTACACGAATTCTATAGATAACAGAACCTTCTATAGCACAATATCCTAGCCTTATCAGGACGAGTCGGCGTGGGGGAACGACACAACTTTGTCAGCTGACGATACTGAGTCTTCCTGTATATTTCTTGCATATATCGGTAGGCTATCATTTCCGATCTTTAACAAGCTAAGCTCAGCTTAGCTCAGTAGCTGATCAAAATATATAAAGAATTTAACACTGACAAACTTATAAGATTGCTTAGGGTTCTGACCCTAAAACGAAGCAAATACACTTTATGGTACTCGGAATTAAACACAGTGAACCTTGAACGAGCAGCAATATAGCGACTAGTCCGAGGACCTTCCAGAGTTTCTGAACTTCCTAAATAGTCTGGAATTGATATTTTTTAAATTAGACAACTGCGGAGTTAACCAAGGTGGTTTATTAAACCTAACTGGACTATTGAGCGGAGCAAAATCGTTAAATGTGATGAAGAGTTTCGTAAAAGAAGTCTACCTAACTGTCCATATGTTAATGTAAGAGTGCATAGATGATTAATCGATATATTCAAAAGGTTTCAAACACTGTAAAATCGAATATATCATTCTCGAGTGGAAAAATATATTGAAAATTCTTTAAAAAACAGGTCTCGCCATAGCAAGTCTGTGTAGGCCTTGCCTGACCGAACTACTGTAGAATTTCGCTGGATTCATTATCTATACGAAATATGACTCATGCTTTCTGATTCATTTTACTGCATTACCCTAAATGCCGATGTCAACAGTGTCATCTGGTATAGCGTCACCCTCGAGCACTATGTACATTGCCAGGGGAGGCTCGTGATTAAACAGATCCCCTTGGGCTGCGAGGCGCAAATAAACCTTTAAATGAAAGTTTTTTTCACATTAACTTCTCCAAATCTCTTTAGACATCTTCCTTTATAACAATTTTGCGTTTCCAGATATCAAAATTGAAAACCTGAAGAGCTGAAAACCCTTGCCGCCGCTCAGGCGCCCCCCCAATTATTCAATTAAAAGAGTGCATGGCGCACAATTAATATAATTTTAAGCTCAACGCACAAGTGAGCAAAGCCCTAAAAGTTTTGTATACCCGCCCAATCTCCGCCCGCGAACACCAGTAACACCACTCACTTTCCGACCTTTACATATAGATAGGCTGGAAATTGTGAAAGGCAGGCGAAGGAGCTGCATGGGCAGAAACTTGGCAAAGTTTTTAAGTGACTTCTAATAGCGAATTATGATGCAGTTGAGGTTGAGGCCTGGTGCTGGGGCTGGGCTTGGGTTTGAGGTTGGAGGCCAATTTTCAATGCACTGAATGCGGTTGCTGGGCTGGATTTTAGCGGTATGTAGTATGTGGGTGGGTGTGGGTGTGGGTGTGGGGTGTGGGTGTGGTTTGAGGGCAAAAAGTTTACGCTTAAAACTTGGACGATAACTTCATTGGCAGTGAGAGAGACAGACACTCAGCGAGACACACACACATACACACACACATACACATGTCTCTGTACTTTTAACAAAGTTAGTTAGTTTCTTCCTTCCGTTGTCTGTGTGTGTGTGTGTGTGTGTGTCCTGTGTAAGGGCGTAGAACTACGTGGTATGCGGCTTGATATAATGACAAAATGCACTTTGACATTATCATCATCAACGCATGTCGACTTTGCTGCCTTATTTTCTGTGTTGGCAGGCGTCCCTGTCTGTCTCCATCACCCCCCTGTTAACAAGTAAGCAACAAAGTAAGCAAACAGCAGGCGCCATTGCCAGTAAGTCGAAAAACAACTCTGCACGTCCTCAGCACCCCCTTCACCCCGACCACAGGCCGTGTTCTGGCTGCAGCAATGGCAGCCGCTAAAAAGTTTCTCGTTTTAATGAATTATGCGTAAATTGATAATAATTTCTTGGTTAGCCTTACCCGGCGGAACTTGTTGTTTTCGCAAGCCATGAAGGGGCGGCAGGAGGCAGCAGGAGGCATTGCTGGGGATTGGCTGGCATCGAATTGAATTGGAAACGACATGTGTGTGTGTACGTTTGCTGGGGTGGGGGAAGGGTGATACTATCTATGTCTGCTTTAATAAACCAATGGGAATGACATAGACAACATTCCGACTAAAAGATACCCGATGGAAAGTATTTGGTTAAGGCAGAAATCCATTGGGATTGGATCTGTGCGTTGATTCAGTTAGTAAGGATTCCCCATTCTATTTGAGTTTGTTGACAACACCAAATTGTCATTGGCCTCGAATGCTTTATATATATTCCTGATTCTCATAAAACTAACCTTTCGCTGATCGAATGCTGGCTGATGTCCTTACTGGCTTTCTAGGCAACTACAAAAGCAAATGCAAAATGTGGTGAACTCACGAACAAAGTGGGATTTTACACACAGATTTCTATTGTTGAGACAGATGAATTGGTTCATCCTGATCAGGAATATACATACATATACACACACTCGTTGACCAAATCTAAGCGGAAACTTTCTTTTGAAGGAACACTATATACCCTTGTTCTCTAACCTATCGGGTATAAAAAGTTCTTTTAATATGTGGCTAAAATGTGAATTTTTAAGCAGGTTGAGAGCACAAATGAAGCAAAAACTTTTCCCAGCTCTAGTCTAATATCTACTGCATATGGAAGGCGCTCGTTGAACAGAAAAGAAACGGGGGAGCTTACAGGTAAAAACTTTCTCCAAAACCATAGAGAAAGCTATTTTGCAGAACACAATTTTCATCGACTTATAAAAACTAATAGGACAGGTCTATGTGGCTGTTATGACAAAATGGCCTGCTGTAAAAGATTTTAACTTTTTCTACAAGTTTTCCAATCTCTTGTGATATCAGATGTGTAAATGGAGCGCTGCGACTGGCAAAGTACAAAGCACAAGTAAGAACGCTGTAGTCCATGTACCGACTATAAGATGCTCGTACTCAGCATTTATTCAATATTCAACACACTCAAAAGTAATCAACTTTGTGATTTTTATACTCATTCTCTAGTAGAGTAAACGAGGAAGCGTTTCCCATTCGATTAAGAATATACACTGCCCGACAACCGATTAGCACACGCTCTAGTATTTCTAATTCTCACGACTCAGCCGTTAAAATAAAAGAAAAAACTGGTGTTAAAGCATGCCTTCGGACTGTGCAAAGACTTATTTCGAATGCTGAACATATGAAGCGTCTAAAATTAAAAAGAAAACCTCCTCTAAACCAACTTCGAAAGATGCAACGGCTCGATTTCTGTCGATCAAATATGACCTGGACCAAGGAAAGGGAGCGTTTAGTCTTTTCGGATGAGAAAAAGTTCAATTTGTAGGGTCCTGATGGCTATGCCTACTGCATTCATGATCTCAGAAAGGAAGAGAGATTACACTTGATCGATTGCCTAGCCGTGCCGGCGGTGTCATGGTGTGGGGAGCTATTTCTTACTTTGGCACCATAGAGAACTGCAATTTCTAAGCAGCCTTATGAATGTGATTGCATACAAAGAAGTACTGAAAATGGCTTTCCTGCAATCAAGTATATATTTGGAACCTTGGAATGGAAGTTCCAGCAGGTTAACACACCAATCCACACAGCCAGGATCGTCAAGTACTGGATTGAGGGTCAGAACGTTGAATTGCTGACTTGACCGAATTACTCACCCGACCTGAACATTATAGAAAATGTTAGGAGATGGTTAGCACGCAAAGCTTACAACAATATTCAACTGAAGCTCAACACATTGAAGGTATAAAGAGGTCCCGGGAGGCCATTTCACTCAATTACATTAAAAAATTATATGAATCCTTACCCAAGCGGATGTACGAAGTCAAACTTAACCGTGGAGGCTCAACACTTTAATATCTTATCTATTATTAAATCTCGTGTAGAATTTAATAGATTTTAAATGACAAAAAAATGCATCTCAAAAGCTTTATTCGTTTTCCTGATATTAAGCTCCTAAGACGCGGAGCATAGGGTGTGCTAATCAGTGGTCCGGCAGTGTATATTCTTGATCAGCATGACAAGCCAGCATTACAAGTTTATATACGAACTAGTCTCTCAGCTTTAGAGCTATCGAGTTGAAAATAGATTTCTTTCTGCTCTAAGCTGATCATATATGAAAATCATCCAGATTGGATCACTATATCTTATAGCTCCCATACAACCGACCAATTCGGAATGAACTCTTAGTACAGCAAATTGACTGCTTTTTATCCAAATTTAACCAAATATGGTAAAGCCTCTTCGTCTGCTGACCCAAGTTGATGTAGATCGAATCACTATTTCATATAGCTCGCATATAACTGAACGATTCGGAACGTGTCAGTCTTAGAAGCCTCCGAATCTGGAACGGCTTGTAAGCTTCGGATCTCCGAAGTTAGCCTTCCTTTCTTGTTTGCTGAAGCAATAGTCGTTCTTAAAAGCAAATCTAAACATCGTTTGGTAGCCGAAATGGATTATTTAATCGTGAAATTATAGCGCACATACACACACACACATCCAAATATGGAAAACCTCAGTAACAATATAAACATTAATAACAGCATTCTAAAACCTTAAGACCATCGCTCATCATTGCTTCTTATCCTTATCCTTCTCCTTCTCCTTATCTGACTTGCCAAAGGTACGCTCCAGCACTTGCTTGATATTCACTAATGCATCGTAATCAGCACAGACTTCATTGCTGTCATTGTCATTGTCCTTCTCAGCATCGTCCTCAGTCACCTGCTTATTTTCGGTTTTCTTTTTCCTTCTCTTCTGCGCCTTCTCTATTTGTTTTTCTATCTTCTTCTGCAGCAACTCAAGTTTGTTTTGCAGTTCTTTATCCTTCTGATCCAACTCCTTCATCTTCGCCTGCTGCCTTTTGTCCTGTTTCTTTCTTTGCTTGGCAATCAGCAACTCAACATCCTTCTCCACCTGCAGATCGTCAATTTCTTCGGTCAGCTTCCAGCCTGCATTGGCCATTTCCGTAGCCTTTGTAAACTTCTTTTCCCAGAATGGAAAGCAAATCATGGCGTCCATATGAATCCGAGCCTCTTGATGCAGACGGCCAAAATATTTGGCCACCTTGAACAGCTCGCGTTTGCGGCCCTCCATTAAATCTCTATAGTGAAAGTCCCACGGCAATCCAGCCACCTCGAAGGCGGTCTCCAGGAGTATATAGTTATGCAAGATATCGCCAGTGGTTACAGGCAGCGTGGCGATCATCGGGGTGGCCAGGGTGCCAGGACGCAGCCTGCTCATGAGGTGACACCATATGACGCCATTACGCAGATCGGCCAGGCAGCGACAGGGGGGATCACGCACATAACGGTTGATCCATTTGATCAAACGCTTTGCCTCCCTCAACTCCGCTACGATCAAGTCGTTTGATGAGGCTGTAGGGAAGAGAGATCTGATAATCGGGGACTATAGCTATAAGAACATCATCAGGGAATAGGATATTTCGGATCAGTGAACATCTTCTTGGGCTTTTCAATTCGTGTTCATAGTAATTTGGCATTAGCTAATATACTTTTACTTACATCCAGTTTTAGGCATTTTGCTGTTTGTTAAACTTGAAAATTTTAAGAAATTTTTGTTTGTGTTTCACTTGGAATTGATATTGATTGAATGATTGAATGTCAGTTTCATTCACTGAATACTAGATTCAATACTGAACATGCAAGGCCCTAAGTGGCAGCTGCTGTGATTTGTGAAGGATTCAAGGTTGGACATTTTTTGAGATGGAGAATGGTCCTTAAGGCCCTGAAATGCTTACATTGGCTGATTATTGAGCCAGAGACTCTGGTCATTTATAATTTACATTCTACATTGTGTAGACAAAGTCTACACTCATGTATATCTCCCCAAACTTATGTATATCTATGAAAGCTTGTCTTATCGCATGCCTTGTCTTCTGCCATCCTGAAGCTGAGGCACCGTTGTGCAGCTGCACAGAACATTAAATCAGAAACAAACAAACTCTTAAAGAGAAGGCGCTTGTTCTACTCGTATTCTAGTAGAGTAAACGAGTGCATTGTATGTATTTGTGCAAATGTAGATAACAGGCAAAAGACAGCGTTGACCCCATGGAGTATATGTCGGAACTGGATTTTACTCTCAGTGTATTTTTTGGCTTGTGAGATCTGCCTTGTGTCTGTGTTTCTGCACAGCTGCATGTTTATTCTCACAGGATGCAAGCTGTTTCGCGACCGCAGTGGCTAGTGCTAGTGCCTGTGGTCCTGGGCTGAGTGAAGCGTAGGCGATTGCTTAGGGTTGATGCTGGTTGATGTTCAGAGATTCCATCGGCTAGTCTCTGCTGGCTCGCCCGCCTATGCCCATTCATACTCCTTAGTAAGTCACAAATCTTATAACGCGCAATGAGTGTTAACGTTAGTGCACCGGTTACTAATAGTAGTACCGTGATAAATATATAAATATACATTCTTGATCAGGAGTACCAGTCGAGTCGATCTAGAAGTGTAAGTCTGTATGAACTCCTAGATCTCGGAAACTGTAAGAGCTAGAGTCGCCTAATTCGATATGTTGTCGGCACGCGCCCTTCCACCCCCGCAAGTCGATATCTCCCACACTTTTTGCCGCATTCAGTTTGAACTCAGTTTTCATATAATCTACCAATTTGCCGAATTCCAGTAAGCTCGGATGATAATTGTAGACAAAATCGTAAAATAGCTTTTGTGTGACAGCCTCTTAGCCACACGACAAGTGAAATTGATATAACCATGTCCGTCTGTCCGTCCGTCTGTCCGTCCGTCTGTCCGTCCGTCCGTCTGTCTGTTTCAACACAAAGATCTCTAAAATCTTATGAGCTACAGAGCTGAAAATTTGCATGTCTTGTCTGCACGCTGGCTAGCTTAGCTTAGGTTTAGTTCGAGTTTCATCTACATCGGACAACTATATCATATAGCTCTCATATAACCGATTGTTCAAACCAAATTCGTCATGTATCCTTTATACCCCTTGTAGAACGCCGCCCGCCGACCAGATTTGATATAGATCGGTTAAATATTTACAATGTGAATGGCATATAGCCTTCCTTCTTCCTGTTCCTTCTTGTATTCGTGCAAATGTACGTAACAGGCAGAAGGAAGCGTCTAAAGTATATATATTCTTGATCAGCATCAACAGCCGAGTCGATCTAGCCATGTCTGTCTGTCTATCCGTATGAACACCTACATCTCGGAGACTATAAGAGCTAGAGGCACCAAATTTGGTATATAGACTCTCTTTGTGGGGACCGAATAAATGCTGAGTACGAGTATCTTATAGTCGGAATATCGTCTATAGTGTTCTTACTTGTTTTTACTTAAAAATTATAAGCTCCAACGATGACGTCTGTTTCTTACCCAACACGAACTATCAATGCATTTGCCTTATTATTAAGAATTTTAAAAGTATTTAAAATATTCAGAAATTTCTTTTGTTTGCTAAATATAATTTGAAAAGGTCTTCATATTATTGGATTCCGTAGAGCATTCAGTGAATTGGTGGACATAGGAATTGGGTTAATTAATTTATTAAACGGAATATTTCACTTTAACTGAAACGCACGTCGCACAGAAGGACGATACCGTTGGTCAAATTTATAGTGAAATTCGAGTTGCAGTCTACGCCTATGGCAGCCACATGCTTCCATCCGCCCGCCCCCTCCCCCTTGGCATTATATTTTGTTGTAGTTTTCAATTTTTGTGCAGTGTGTCGGGATAATGCAATGCCGCGATGCTCGCGTGCGTCGCGTTTTAAATTCGTTTTGCCATCGCGTTTCAATTTAATTAATTTCCTCCTCTGCAGCAGATCCAGCTGCAGCTGCAGTGGCTCGATAAGTGAGAGCCAAAAGTATGCAACCGTGTATAAATAAATGCATTTTTAATTGCATTTCGCATTTAAAGCTCAGGCCAAATACAATGTATAAACATCTCTGGGCAGCGTCTTTCAATCCGAAAGCATAATTAAAGTCATTACACACAGGAGGCGAGCGGCAACAGCAGCCCCATAAAGGTAATTTGGCAATCGACTCAGCAGCTGGATGACAATTGCTGAGCTGCTGCAACTGCACAGGCAGACAGACATCACTCCTCTCATTGTCACCCGCTTAAGACCAGACTCTGGCCCATTTTCACACTTTCAGTGGATGTTTAAGGGGGATATAAAGGGAAATAAGGCTGTATTGGAAGCAAAAGTTATTCTTCTTAAGTTTTAATAGTCTTCTTCACAGTGATTGGCGCAGCATCTACTATTTTCTCTCGTCCTTCTGAGACTGATTCGTTTTTCTCGCTAGTTTACTCAAAGAACCATCATGGTTCACACCTCTGAGTTCATTCTTGTCTTTACTTACAAAGTATATATATATTCTTGATCAGCATGATAAGCCGAATCGATCTCGTCATGTTCATCTGTCCATATGTATGAAAAACTCGATCTCAAGAGATAGAGACTTCACTGTTTAGGCTGGCCACCACACAAGCCCCATATCAGTAGTGTCTAAGCAGTCTGTGTATCCTTGATAGGATAACTCTATTGTTAAACAAGCAAAGAACATGGGTGCAATAAAAAGGTACCCTGGCAGTGCACAAGCGTGTGTGCAATAGAAAAAGGTCTTTTGCTCGGTTGGAGTGACCAGGACATGAAGGGAAATGAGGAACCTGTGGGTAGGCAATGTCTTAGACCGTAAAATATTAATTGGAGCCCAGCTATTAAGGATACGCAGACAGCTTAGATACTTACTACTTAAAGCGAGGCTGCCTGCTTATATGATATAGGTTCGCCATATAGCCTTAGCCTTATAGTTATACCATTCTGTTCCTCTTCTTCTTCTGGTTGAAGAAGAGGAACAGAAGAAGAGGAACAGAATGGTATAACTATAAGAAAATGATCACAAGATTATGCTCATTGAGCATGTTATTGGACATCACTCATTTGTTTATTGATATAGCAGGTCGCGGTCGCAGGACATTTGCTGCGGCTATGGCAAAAAGGGTTTTCTTTTTTCCTTATCATATAGTCAGACTATCGGCCATAGCGTTCTTTCTTTGTTTTAATATACAGTCAAAGGTTTCAATCTTATTAAGGATACACCGACTGCTTAGATACTTACTACTTGAGGCAGACAGCCTTTAGATGTTAGGCATGAACCAGAAGAAGAGAATTAGGATGATCTAATTGTAAGAAAATGATCACTAGATGATACTCATCGAGCATGTTATTGGACTTGAAACCAACCAGCCAGGGATTTCACTGACTTTTACTCTGCCTGTTGCTTCGGAAACAATTTGGGATATGATTTCATTGGGTGATTATATTGATGCTTCTTAGAACAGTTGAATTGATTGACCTTGCCTTTTCAAAGCTGGAATTGTGCTTCCCTAGGATATGTATTTTAAATCCGGTCTGGTTGGTGCTTGTAAAAAAACTCATTTCCCCACCACCATTAAGGTTTTTGTTTAAGTGGTTTCTCAAGTTGACCTAGTCAAAGCCAAATATATGTGTCTGACTAGGTGTGTCCCTAATAGTTTCCCTAATAGCCCCACTTTCCCAATTTCTTTATTACAACGACGCATATAATTTTAAAATGTACAAATATCGACAACAGAAACCGTGCAATCCGATATATCGATCTATATTTCGTGTGCAAAGCAAATGAATCGATTCATGAATTTGAATTTGAATTTAAATGTTTTCGAAAGTTGGTAGCTCCGTTGCAGTTGGGCTTCTCAAAAGTTGGCATAATAAAACTGATCTCTCGCGCTTCTCAAAAATTTGAGGACCCCGTTGAAGTTGTGATCGTCGTTGCCGCGGTTCGCCGATATTCGGTAGGCTGCCACGCTTGCATATTCTTGGCGTGGCATCCATAGAAATTTAAGCTTGTTTTTGTATTGTTTTTTGATTCTGAATTCTTTCGCCTTTTTAGAATATTATTCAAGAATGTGTTTAGACATTCATTGTAACGTTATCCCAGCTTCACTGCGTTTATCAATTTAAGAATTTTGACTGCTAAGAAGAGATTGGTTTTTTAAACAGGCGTGCATAGGTAGATTAGGGCAACTTATAACGAGCTGAAGGAAACACTTAACTACACCGTGGACGCCTATTTGCGGGGGTATGCAACCCCACAAAAGCATTGGGAAGAATAGCCACTTTTTGGGACGAAAGCGTCTGGGATCGAGCATCATATATCTTTTTCAAGCGGTTCTTCGCATATGTAAGACAGCCGAACGTCGAGCCGAGGCTTATTGCTATTGCCCATGGAGTCGGAATAACCGATTGTTGTATCACCCATGAACACCTAGATCTCCGAGATTGTAAAAGCTGGAGAGACCCAATTTGGTATGTAGACTCCCCTTGTGGGGCGTCAGATCAAGTTTGTTTATAAATTTTGCCACTCCCCGCAAAGCGCAAAACTTTATATCTTCCACAAATTTTAATGCATTTGATTGAAAGCGTTTCCGACTTGATCAGCATGACAAGGGGAATTGATATAACCATATGCGTCCGTCCATCAGTTTCAACACAAAGATCTCAAAAGTCTTGAAAGCTACAGAGCTGAAACCAGATGCTTATTATGTCTGCACCCTGGTTGAGTTCGAGTTTTATCCAGATCTAGCTACCATATAACTTAAATGAACACTTGGGAGCATAACTTCTCTCAAAAATTGGATATGTACTTGCCTTACCTTGCCATGGGACAGTCAATTGAGGAAATCCACCCGCCGAAGAGGGACTGTCATGTCCGAACTCTCATACATTTGAGCACATACCAGTGTAACGAGTCATCCACCTCAATGCACGCGAACATATTTGATATTGACAAATTGGTAAGTTAAATATTTATCGAAGCCAGAAGATGCTCCAAGTCGTTTAAGGGGCTTTTACCTTAAAAGAAATTAGTTCAAACGCATGCAACTGTGTGTTTTTACCTTCCTGAAGAACATTTGGGGGAAGCAATAAAACCAGCACAATCACAAAATATTCTAACACGGCTAACCAGGAGATGAGATAATGAAATGTAAGCGATTTTGAATGAGAACCTAATCATCTCCACCACCTGGACCCTATTTAAGATCATAGTATTCTCTTTTTACTTTCTCAGTGCATTTTTGGTAACTTCATAGAAAATAGTCACATTTATAAGTGGTTTTAATTTCATACTGATATCTTGTAAATTGTCGGAGATATAGTTTTTATGCGATTTGCGGTTGTCCATGCCAAATTTGGTTGCTCTAGGCTTTAAAGTCTCCAAGATCTAGGTGTATAACAAATATTAGAGAGATCTACGACATCCCCGGCAGATTTGCTAGAGACACAGTCATGGCGGTGGATGTCTTATGGTTTGGACAGACGTGTGAATGCACAAACTTATGTGGAATTGTTGGAAGAGAGCATTTGCAGAAGAATTTCATGGCGACACTTAGACATTTGAGCAGGATATCGCTTTTACGCACGATGCACGGCATACAATATCGTAGATGTGCCTCAAAACTTGGCTAATTCGAGGTCCCGACGGTTGCAACTACTTCTAAAACACTTCTAATACCAAATTTATCTTTAAACTACATTGAAAGCCTTATTTTGATCAGCATCGGCCCGCTATATAAGATAACAGCTAACTTAGTAAAAGGATATGCTTTGTGAGCCTTCTGGCAATATTCTTTTGAGCAGAGATTGCTTTGGTTCTACCGTTTTCATAGGTATGACTACGAATATGTTTAGAGAGAGAGCAGTCTTATGAGCTATACTCTATAAGACAACTCATATAATATTTTCAATAACTAAAACTTAAACAACCGAAACACTATAGATGAACGGAACGCTTGCTTGTTGTTCCTTCGGAAACTCGTTATAAATGGGGAACTCCATGCAAAACTCCGTAAACAAGTAAGGTACTTCTCTGACAGCTACTGAACTGTGGACACAGTCAACATTGACCGTTGGCCATTTGAACTCAATTCACCAAATCTCCCCCCCTTGTCTAGAACCAGAACATAAACCTATCTATGCTACTTGGTTGATCGTCTCCAATGCCAATGGTTGTTTTTGTTGTCATCACCGTTATTGTTGTTGATGTTATTGTTATTTTTATTGTTGTTGCTGTTGTTGCTGTTGCTTCTGTGCCTTGTGCCGTCTAGTGTAGGTTTGCTGCTGCTCGCCTTCTCCCCGCCTGGCTGCACTTCATTACCAAAAACTTGGGCTGCCGATTGAGAGAGGGGTCAGAGAGAAAGAGTGGGGCAACTCACTGAGACTGATTAACGTGATTTGCTGATGAGTTTTTGGCACTGACTCAAAGTTTTACCTCCTTCAAACTACACACACATCTCAGCCAACTACACTAAGGAAAAAGTGTTTAAAGTGTTCAAATCATTTAAAGCCATTCATTCACATTGAAAGGAAAGAACATAGGGACGGGCACGATATCGCAAGCTCATCAGACACTGGGTGGGTTTCCTTTTCTTGCATTAAAACCACGTTGCTTCTGTGTTTCTTCAGACATTGCCCATCTTTCGGTCATGTGGAAGATGTGGAAAGGCGGCTTGCAGGGTTCAACTGCGGGAGCTGGTCAGCTAATTTAACAGTGACTATTTCCTTTCCTCCTACGTATTCCGTGAGAGACTTAACTTTATTAGCATTGTCAACATGCAGCTCCCGGACACACTTCTGAATGACTTCTGGTCGCACTAAGTGGAGGCCTTCAATACTGTGCTCCAGTACGATTGGAAATTGTGTAATCGCATTACCTCGAGAACCTTTCAAAGCTATGATAATTTGTGCCTGTTGACGCTAAGCATTTTGAATGAAAAGATCTTTGCTTTCCTGTGGCTGTGGTGCATGACCATTATATCCAGACTTAAGCTGCTCTACCGTGTGGCATCATGATCTGCGCCCCCAGACTCGTTTCATGCCCAAGTCCCAATTGCAGCGCATCTTGCACAAGTGCAGCTACGGCGATGGGTTTCTACTGATGCGCGTGAGCAGAAACGTTGGAGATATTTCGCCAGTTCCTGGAAATAGAGCTTTATAAAGCCGCCTGCAGTCTCCACCGCCTAATCTTTGCTTTGTCCTATAACATACTTTATATAGTCGAAAGCGGTTTCTTCTGTGCGTTACAAACTTCATGACAAAATATATTCACAGAAGATTACAAATAAGACGACGATCTCAGCAAAGCGAAAATTGATTTCAAATGAACGCGTGGCAGGAACTGTTTCCAAATTCATATTAAGCAAACAGCAGAGCAGAAATCTTCAGCTGCTAGAAGGAGGCATGCAAGCTTGCGAGCACGTTTTGCAGCTTCAGAGAGTAGTTGAGAAGGTAATTAGAAAGAAAGAATTACAAAACAGACATGGAGAAATAAGAAATAGAAGGCAACACTGAAGAGAAAACAATATAGTGGCCACAAAGAGAAGAGTGAGCAGAGGGAAGAGGAGGAGAGCTCTTCAAAAAAGCAAGTGCTTGTACACCTCCATATTTCGGCATTTATTGTGTAGTAGCTAAACCACCGTGCGTCGCTATGCCTCCTCCTGTTGATTTCCCGCTTTAGTCTCGCCTTAGAAATTACCAGAAGTTTCTGTGGTGTCCTAGAAGTTTTTTGGAGTGAAGATGATACAATTTAGCTATATTTTCCGATATTAATATACATTTGTTAATCGATAATTGTATGTAGATAGATATATATGTATCAATAACCCAAAATGTCGATGTGCATATATCGATAGCTCAATATATTAATAGACATTTGTCGATAAACATACTGAATTTATCGATAATTGTTAGCAACTACTAAATATATCGACATTCGCATATCGATAGATCGATAAATGGACGAAAATTATCGACAGCTCAGTATAACACTAAACATATATCGATATCTGAATATATCGATAATAGTATATCGATATTCCCAATTGATATATAGCTCGACCTTTCACGAAGATGGGTGCAAAGGTATGACGAATTTTCAATATCACTTATATAAGGGGGCGATGACACGCCCATTTTTCCAAAACGATATATAGGCCTTGACATTTCCCTAGTCGATATTTCTATACTATACTATAGAAAAGCCAATGCAGTCGGTCCAATAGGTGCAAAGATGTGAGGAATTTTTCTTAATGCCCATATGAAGGGGCATTGCCACGTCCATTTTTCAAAACCATATATAACCCTTGACCTGGGTCCGAATTAGTATACAGTAAACATTTCATTGCAATCGATCCAATAGTTTAGGTCAAACAAACAAACAGACAGACAAACAGACATTCATATCTATATATATATATATAGATTTTAAGTTTCAAAGTTGCCAGACAATTTTTCCCCAAGTGTAGTTTTTAGCTTGTTGACTTTGTTCTTTGACTGGGGAGGTCTAAGTTGTTGTTGTTGTTGTTGTTGTTGTTGCTGTTGTTGGCTTTAATAACTGTTGCAAGCGTAGCATGACGCGTTGTCGTCGTTGTGCCCATCTGCTTCTCCCACCTCTCTCTCTCTCAACTTCTACTTCTCCAAATTGATGCACAAGGTTCTTGAGTTTTAATTGAAACTTTGCCGTTCCAGGCGCGTTCAACCGAGACTAAGAAAGCAGAGAGAGAAATGTGCGGAACACTGGCAATGGAGTTGCAGAGATAACTGCTACGTGTATGGCAAAGGTGGATATGAGGACACCTTCGATTGAGAACATTTTCCAAATTTAAATATGCACCTCTGTCTCTTTCTATCTGTCTCTTTCTCTCTTTTTCTGTGTGAAGCAAAGGAGAATAAAAAGTATGTCGTATTTTAATAAATCTAATTCAATAACAATAATTCAATGATGTCTTTTTCGGAAAGGTTAAACTTGGCATCTTGGCATCAACCTAAAATTTGGTATAAATTTACGAAAATAGCCAACAGGACCTAAAAAGCTTTGTAGTTGTCCCTGATTGTTTGGAGCCAGCAAATTACTAACAGCTTGCATCTGCTGTTGGGATCAACTTATTGTATGGTTTTTAATAACACCTCCATATTTTTCACATTATTTGGCAGGAATTATTACGTCCTTTTCCTTTTAAATCTCTAAATATTTCGTTTGCATGTCTTCGAACTACACTCGGGGAGTTTGTCAAGCCAAAGGATACTTTACGAAACTGATATTGGCCAAAGGTGTGTGTGACAAAGGAGGTGTCCTTCTTCAACTTCAACATGGATCTATTGTGCTGAATATAGTTGCATCTTGAAGTCTATCCAACCAACTGATATTCTATCAAGGGTAAGGGAAAATTATCTTGGATTAGTAACTTGTTTAAGCGTCTGTACGATGGGGCTAATGTATTCTGATTCTGAATGTTCCATTATATTGTCTTTTGGCCACTGTTCGATTTATTATTGGTACATCAGCTTTTGTTATGATATCCATTTACACATTTGTTGATATTACTCTTTATTAAAAACTTGATTGTTATTCTTCAAACTTCATATGGTAATTAATCTGTTTCACTGTCTTCAAAGATCTTTGCACGTGGGCGTTTTGGGGGAGCAATAGCTTCATCAGAAGATATTTCTTCAACATAGTTTTCGCTATTGGATAAGAAACTAGTTGTGGGACCTTGTGGTTCTTCTACTGGTTTTATAATTGCAAAATCTGTTATCAGTTTTTGGTGGGTAGTTTTTTTAAGCTCCTTTTCGATTTTGTAATAAAGTGCTAGATTAATATCTACTTCCCTTATTATTTTCCTGGAAGGATCATTAGTTCCAGTTAGATCATTAGTTGTAAAGAAAGATTTCATTTTCTCAACCAAACTTAAACCCTCTCGTATGCGCTTCAGAGTGAAACTGGGAATTGATTCACAGATATCTTCTACCGAAGTGACGTCATCTTGTGCGAGATTTGGACGGATGGAGATTCAGTTGTTAATTGAATTAGGTCTGTTTGGTGAGGTCTGTACCTTCATTCATAATTTCATAAATGTCATCTTCGTTCATATCGTCAAAGCCTTCTCCACTGAAACGTTGACCTATCGTTAATATACGGCTCACTTCCACATGTAATGGTGGCACAGCATTAGTTTTTGCAACAATCTCCGGCCATATGGACTGCTTTAACTCTTTAAGAGATTTTTCTACAATTGTAATGCAGTTTAAAATTGAAAATTTTTTCCATAGTTCTGTAACTGTCATGTTAGGATTTGAATCCATTTTATCAAGAATAAGTTGGAATGTTTGCCGAATATAAAATGCTTTGAACGTTGATATTATACCTTGGTCTAACGGTTGAATGATAGACGTGGTATTAGGTGGTAGGAACACTATTTCTACATTGGGATGGTTTAAGTCTTTTGGATGTCCAGGGGCATTATCAAGTATTAAAAGCACTTTGAAATCGATGTTCTTGATCTTCAAATAAGTTTCAACCTCAGGAACAAAGCAATTGAATTTAAAACCAATCTCGAAAAATACTGCTTGTAACCCAAGCCTTGCTATTTGCCCGCCAATAAACAGGTAACTTGGATTTATCGATATTTTTCAACGCTCGTAGATTTAACGAGCGGTTTATAAATAAAGGTTTTGTTCTGTCTTTTGCGGCCTTAAAACCCGGTGCAACTTTTTCATTTTTCGAAATGTATGTCCGACGCGCATTTCTCTTCCAATTTAGACCTGTTTCGTCCGCATTAAAAATTTGTTCTCCCTTATGACCTTCACTGATTTTAGCAAGAGTTTTAGGGTAAACCCTCGCAGCTTCTACGTCTGCCGAACTTTGATATTGTGTAATCCAAAGCGATATTTAAACTTTTCGAACCAGCCTTTGCTAGCTAAGAATTCCTGCTTAGATGTTTTGGTTACTAGGACTGCATCTAGTTTTTCCAAATCGCGTTATATCGAAACCGCGTTGTATAAGACCGACAAGGGATACCCGTACTTGATCTTTAGCAAACTTTACTGGTATGGCATGATCAACTTTTAATCTATTACTATAAAGATTGATTCGAAATCTCCTTCATCAATCTTGAATGTTTGCTTTGCTAGCTTTGTTTCGGTTTCCAAAACCAACTAAAAATATATTTACTCAAGTCTATATATGTCTTTTCTGTTATAACATTATATATTTCTTTCCTGTATTGATCAGATTTGTCGTATATATTTTCTTCTTTACCCAGGGACTCCTTAACTGCTGATATTACATGCGTGTTCTCGTTTGAGTCAGCTGAAGCAGTTTTTGTTTTTTGATTTATTTTCGCATTTATCTGATTTACAACCTATGGCTCTACAATTATATCACTTTTGGCTTTCATTTTGGCCACTTTCTCAGAGTTGCCAATCCCATAAGTAAGATAATCGCAGATAAACAATTATGAACCTAATCAACGATATTCGAAGGCTGATCCCTCTCTCTCTGTATCTCTAATCACACCAATTTGAAAAAGGATAAGGGAGTTCTATGATAACAGATTAGATAATTGATAAACTTCTACAGAGACAGCAAAGTGAGAATTGAGATTAATATTACCTAAACTTTGCAAGCATTGAACGGAATATCTCCACACCTAAACTACTACTTCGTGGACTTCTTCTAGTTGCTCTCGTCCTCTTCGTCAGCACCAGCATCGTCCTCTTCAAACTTGACAACGGCATCACCTTTAATGAAATTGCCTTGTATGTAAACAGGTCCACTGCCCTTGATCAGTTTGAATATGACCTTGGGCTCGTTGAACTGCAGATTGGGATTGACCACACGAGTTTCGCCTGACTTCAATATGGCAATCGGTAATTGGTCAGAGCCAGTGTTCACTTCGACCACATTGTATTCATTGTCCTTGGCCTCGCAGCCCAAGAGGATGCTATAAAATGCATCAGCCATATTTCGTAAAGATAATGAATCCAATGAATGAACGCCAGCAGGTGTTGGGCAAACCCTTCTGTAAAGAGATAAATTTAGAAATTAACAAGGGAAATATTAACTGCGGTTAGCCAAAGCCCACACAGACTTTTCTTTTAAGAATTTTCAACATTTTTTCCCAGAATGGCTCTAGCAATACATAATCCTTACTCGAGAATGACAACAATTGGAAACTTATCGAACATATCGATACAAACTTTTTCACTTAATTCATTAGTTTTGACTCTATATATTTCTGAATCAAGAAAATTGTTATTGTTTTGGTGCGGTATTTCTTTTTCAAATTCTTACTTTCATTTTCAGGGGAACTTGCAAGCCCTACCCAGATATAACTGCCAACTTTTTTATAATTGACTTGCGATAAGAAATCTTTCAAATATATAGATTTTTTGCAAAAGAATGTCTGGTCTGTAAGGCGTTCGAATACGAACTGGCTATATATATATATATATATATATATAGGAGTATTTTGTAGGGGCAATTATAAGCGCATTATTATAAGGGCAAATACAGACGAACTTTTCTGACTTGGAACTGCCATCTGCCACTTCAGAGGCTTCGAGTTATATGAGGTTTGTTGTTTGACCTTCATTCGCAATTCGATTTTTTATAACTCTTCGGACTTCATGTTAATTAAATCCAGCTAATCTGTATCGGTATTGTGGGTATGGTATCCACATTTGGAGTGAAGCTTTTACAAGATGCTTCTTATATATCCAAGTCAGTTAAGTTAATGATTTACCCAGATTTAACAACTACTTCTCATAGCTGCCATAGCACCCGACTGCTTAGGAATGGACACATTTTATATCATTCACAAAAAATGGTATATTAATTTTGTCGGAAAACTTGCAACGCACAGAAGAAAGCATGACAAGAGGGAATCGATACAGACATGTCCGTCTCATGTCCGTCCGTCTGTTTCAACCCCAAGATCTCAGAAGTCTTAAGAGAAGTCTGAAATTTTCAACATTTGGTTCTTTTGTCTGCACGAGTTTCGTCCAGATCGGTCAACTAAAACATATATCTACCATATAACCGATTTTTTTTGGTAGTATAACTTTTCTGTTTTTCATCCAAATCAAACCAAATTCGGTTTGTATTCATTTGAGCAGGCACCACGTCCGCTGACCAGATTTGATCTAGCTGAACTATATAGCTCCCATATAACCGATTGTCCCGGAATGAACACTTGGGAGCTAGCAGGTATTCGAAAAAATCGGTTATATGGGCCTATATGATATAGTTGTTTGATCTGAATAGAGAAACTATGAATGTGGGAAAGAATGTTTCGAAAAAATCGGTTCTATGGGGGCTATATGATGTAGTTGCTCGATCTCAATCAAACTTGGTCAACAGACGGAAGGCATCCCAAAATTGAGTACAAACCGAATTTGGTTCGATTTGGATTTGTTTATTCCGATAAAAAGCAATTCTATGATATAGTGGCCCGATCCAAATCAAATTGGGTCAGTTGATGTAGATGTCTCTAGGACATATTATCCTCAAACTTGGTTCAATTCCAATGGAAAACAAAAAAGGAATGAAATAGAAACACTAAAATAAAACAATATTTGGTTGACCCACTGACCTTTCCACACAATTTTCATGTGCAAAATATTCCTAAAGATCTTTTTTGAAAACCCAATGAAAAAATCGCCCTTAGATTTAGAACTTTTTGTCTCAATTTAGCAAAAATTATATATAAGAAAATATTATCTAAAATATTGTTTTTAATGTTTTTTATCGAAATTTGAGAAAAGAAATTGTAAATAAAACAAAATTTCTTCATTTCGGAAGGGAGATTTTCTTAATTTGAGTTATTTTGGCTTTTCTTTGAGTGTAAGGCAATCCTTATCAAAGGTGTTCCATTTGAACTGGGTGCAGAACCAAGTCAAACACAGAGACCTTATATCTTTAGGTCTACTGAGATAGGTTACTGATCGGGATTTTAGCAGAATTTCAAATCGACATGAATATAATCTGGATATCCATCTGAGTGATAACAGATAAGAACTTTGAAAAGTTGGCTTAAAGCTGATCAGATACCAACTCTTGATTACATTTGGTAAAAGCCAAACTGCATATTTCATTAGACATACCTTGCTGGCTAGGTTTGAGCCCAATATGAAGAGCATCAACGAAAATGACAACTATTAAAATGCTGATTTTTTTCTCGATTTTTATTTGAAAAATCTGTGAGAATTCGAAGAAAAAATGTATTTACTTCTTTATTTCTGTATTCTTTATTAATTAGGTGTTGTTTCAGACATGAATAATTGAAATCGACGAAGAGGCAGTGAAATAAGATTCCTTTTTCCAATATTTTTCGATATTAATGACACTAGGTCAATGGCAAATGATGCCAAATTGGACCCAAGCCCATGAGTTTCATGACGGAATTTGGCAAATTTCTTGCAATGAACTATTGAACTTAGCAATCTGATCCAATTCGGCCTCTCTCAAATTGTTTTCCTGATTCGTCAATCTGTTTTCATAGAACTCCCTCAGCCTTTTCAAGTTCATGTGATTAGAGAGAGAGAGAGTTCAGCCTCCGAATGGTGCTATAAAGTTGATGAAGCAATATATCTATAATGAGTTTTGTAGTCCCCAGGACTAGCATCGTTACATTAACTCTCAAGGGTAACCAATTGATATGTAAACATCCGATTTAACAGGACGTTTCCAATCAAGCAGAAGAAAAACCCGCATGCACGGACTTCCACTGCCAGAGCAGATTATTAAAGAACATTTTGTTTAACTAATAAACTAAATCTAAATGCATTTAATCAATTGGAAATTAAAGAAAATTGTTTAAATGAACACAAAATAAAGAACGTCTTGTTCTGGTTCAATCTTCGAGCAACAATTCGGCGTCTGTTCGCTCGACTGACCGCATATTTGTACACTAAGAATACCTAAGAAATGCATAAGAATACTAAGAAATTCTGCAAAATTTGTAATAGTCTCACGATCAGTACCCTATCTATATTTAGTATTAGTCTTTGCACTCAAATGAATGATATATAGTTATTCGTTTCACATATTCAAATGTCGTTTATAAATAAACATATATTTCGCAACAATTATTTATAATACATTTTTTTGACCGAATCAAATGCTGCTTAGGCGCTCGCTCTGCATATTGTGTGCTTCGTATCGAGTGGCAGCTTTGAGGATAGCGATCTGACACCTTCCAGTGTGGTGTTGCATCCGTATCGTATCGGGAGGGTGGGTTAATTATAATTTGAATTGAGTCGCTTGCCTTCATTCTCATCATTCCCAGCTTGGGCTACCCAAATGACGACCCAAGTTTACATAGTTAATTTTTTACCCGTCTATATATTCCATTCATTCGATCAGATGAATCAACTTAAGGCCCAGCCGAAAGCCAAAGTCCTGGCATGCAATGAGACTCCGCTGCCCACGTTTACAACAATGCACTGCAGGCGCAGCCATCGTCTGACACTGCTGGAAATGAAACCGCCATATGTGCTGCATGAAGATGGGCCGCGGGATCTCAAAATTGGCAGCGCCTCTATATAATGTTGCCGCTGGTGTCGTCAGGAGATCAACAGCAGTCGCGGGTTCGATCCCCGCGCTTGGGCTGGGTGTTCCGTGTTGTATATATATATGTTTGTGTTGTGTTTGTTTGTACCCCTCCTCAACAACTCGACACAAGTTAATGTACTGTAATTGCCAATGTAAAAACGCCATACAATATACTGATTGTCCACATAATAGGACAGATTGTATATAAAGATATAAATTTTTTTTTTTTTTTTTTCTTCTATATAATGTAATGTTGAAGATTGCAAGCAGATGTGTTTCCTATTAGACTTCAACTGACATCTGCAAGTCAATCATCGATTGCTGACCATGGAACGTATTATGTCTAGCAAGTGAAGAAATTTCTTTTTCCCCATACCCTCCCTCTACAGTTTTCCAGAAGCCCAAGTGTCATAAGGTGTTAAAATTATTATTTGAGTATTGGAAGCCCACGGCATCCCGCCGAAAGGCCGCCTCTACTCGGAACTGTTTCTCATATGGCTAACAAGCA